>JANHGL010013068.1:0-39962 GCA_024611195.1 Ceyx melanurus | reverse complement strand
ACCCAGTCTCCTGCCTCCCAGCTGAAGCTGGTGTAACATCAATAATCTCCAGCCCTAGGCAGCAGGGTAACTTTAGGAGCAGAAATACTCTCATAATTGAACCTCAACAAAACCCTTTGCAAACACTTTGTTTTGTGAATCTATTTCTTTATTAATCTATTCATTTAATTTTATGAATCTATTTATTGGTGAAGAGTAGTTAAAAAAATAAAAACCAAAAGCAACACCACCAGATTGAAGTCCAACACATTACAACTTTCTTTTTGCTTGGACAAACTTTATCAGCCAGGTACTAAAATTTCTAGGAAGAGCCCAAAAATTGCAATGGAAATTAGCTTGCTGTGCATTGATTTCTAATCTAAAAAATACAGATGTCTGTTTTCACCCTGTATACTAATTCTAAAAGGCAATTTCACAATACTGTATTTCATTGCTATGTCCCTCTGCTCCTTGCCATTTTATTCTTTGAGCATCTTGAGAGCCACATCTGGGTTACTGAACCCCTGACCTGCAGGATTCTAGTGGTCAAATCCATATTTGTTAAGGTTTTTCTCACCAGCTGAGACTCACCCACTGGAGGGTACACACTGAAATCAGCACATGCATCTGGAATGGGCAGGACTGAATTTATATCCACTGTGCCAAGGCATGGCACCCTTAAACTTCTTCAACTCCCAAATTTCACAGTATTTTTAATGTCCTCTTCTGAGTATTGATAAATCATTATCTGTTACAGCATCTGCTGACCTGTTGCACTACCCCAGTGACCCACAGCTGCTCCACACACAATGGCAGCATTCTTATCTCCTGTTAATACAGGAGTACAGGAATTCCACCTCCAGACAATGAACCCCCTATCTGAGTCATATTTGCCAGTGTGAAATTTCTCAGGGACTCAAAACATGTTCTGAAAGGCTCCACAGGCTAAATGCTAACAGCCCTAATTCTCTTCTTTTTCTTGACTTCCCCCAGGGAGAGACGAAAGAGTCAATTTGGCTGAGTAGCCTTTGTTTTCAGAGGCTGATGGTATCAAAGAGGGCTGTAGATAGGGGATATAATCCTACAAAAGGAGATTTTTTGATGTTAAGTTCTAAGTGGAGTGGATTCCTAAGTTATTTGTGTACATAATAGCTGCCCCTTGAATTGAACTCTAATTAATAAAGAAATATGAACTAAGTTAAAACTTAAATACCACCAGCATAAAGCTTGCTATTAGTGTTGCTTTCATTAAACATCAAGCAGAATAAAACCCACATAGAGGCCCTTTGATTCTCTTTAACCACCATTATTCTCTCAGTGCCTCGCAGTAGAGTATTACTAACATATATGATCTGGTGCACACTGGATTTGCTACCCTTTTATTCTGCACTTTAATACATTCCAATTAATACGATAAGCATCTGATTTACTTCACAGTAGCTTTATAAATAGCAACAGTGTCTGAGAGATCTGAAGAAGACCTGGTAGAAATTATTTCAAACCATGTGAATTATCTTGCAATATACAGGCAAAGCCATGCCTTCAATGCAAATGTCTTGCAAATCCCATCTGAAACCACTCTGGAAATAGAAGCTTATATTTTATTACACCACTTGTAATAAGTTCACTTGTCTAATTCATTAAAAAATGTCCTATCCAACATCTTGAAATTAGTGCCTTGGAGAATTTGAACAATTCATTGAGAGCCCCAGTGAAAATCTACCTGGACACCAATCTCTGCATATTCAGCTTTAGGAAGGGAAATAGATTCAGGGGTGGAAGATCATTCCTCATGAAAAATACCCTGAAAGAAGAATGAACCTTTTCTGAGCATCATTCCTTATTCTTTCAATCTGGACTTGGCAGCACTAGCAGCTGAAGTAGATTCACATCAAAACCTCAATTCCTTGAGACCTCTTCCCAGAAAACCAGTGAGAAACCAGTGGGATGGGGATCAGCATCAGATCCTGTGTATCAAACTGCAGGGCACTGTATTCTAAAATACATGAAAATAAAAGAGAGCTGAGAGGGTGGTTTGATCCCCTCTAATCCAGTACCAGACACTGGGGGCACCTGCAGAACAGAACTGGCCCCTCTGAGCCTCTGCAAGGCCCAGCTCACCACTGAAGACTAGTCTGGCACAAAGAGGGGTTTTATTCCATCCTTTTTGTACCAAAGATCAAAAGCAATGACTGAGGTGAGATGCACAAATGTTTACTTAGACCTACCTTGCTTCCATCTTTTAAGGCAGCCCCTCCTGGTCTCCACTGGCAGACTCTGCCAGAGAGCAATATTCTGTCTGCTGCAGGGAACTCAGCAAAACCCATTTCTTTCTTTTTTTCAGTAATATCTTGTGCCATAGCACCATGACTCTGTATCTGTGAGTATAAACACTGGGCATGTACATACCTTACCACAGACAGATCTTTCCTTTTGCTTAATCTATTTATCCATACTGTGAATGACAGAGAACTGAGACAACTCTTCCTTGTTTTTACTGTGTGCAGGATGTTGTCATCCTGAGGTGCTGCAGTGAACACAGTTCATCATCCCTTTATCTCACAGGATGAAACAGTTTCCTAAGATAAAAAAAGGGGGCTGATTGTTTTAATTAACCTGCTTCTACTAAAAATCTAACTACATCAATTCCACATCTCTAAATGGGTGTAAGATTTTTTCTCTTCTTAGCAGAGTTTTTCCTAATTTCCATTTTTATTACATATTCTTTGCTCACACAAGGACAGTGACAATCCTCCAGTATAAGCAGACAGCTTCACAAAGAAAATGACTGCAGCAAAACAAACAGAAACATTCTGACTGCTGCTCTCCAAGTAAAATATGCAGACAGCTGTGGCCACTGTGTAACAAAGAAAAGCAGGGGAAGAGAAAACACTTTGTCCATCTTGATATGACCAGGGAATTGGGGGAAATGGCAGAATGAAAAATACGTGATGCATTATGTCCATGTGCTGACTTCACAGAGCAGGCATGGAATCAACTTCAAAACAGCCCTGTGGAATTATTTTAATCTATTTACCCACATCCCATCTCTAGAACATTCAGAGACCATTCAGCACATTCAGTTATAGAAAACTCCCACCAATTTCAAAGAACATTTAGCACAGCAGAGTCACTCTTGAAAACGATTAGGAAATTCTCTTTGAAATAGCTTAGGAATTTCCACTAAGCAGGCTTTTGAAAGTTGAGTCCAGAACAAGTTGCCAATGCTTGCACCTGGAAGCTTGCAAAACCCCAGCCAGGATTACACAGCTGTAACCAAATGCCATTCAGCTTGCATTTTCAAGAACACTAGTTCAGAAAGCTGCTTCACAAAAGGGAATTTAATCAATGGACAACTCACCTCACTTGTGAGCTTTCTACCACAAGATCTTTAGCCCACTGCTTGTAACTGAGCTAATATATACTACAAGTAACTTCTAATTTCACCCACTGCCCAGTGGCAGTTAGTGGAGGTGAATCCCCACGTGGCAGAATGGCAGAGTGAAGCAGAAAGTTTTGCCATGTCAGAGCTAAGGGATGGAATCAACCGGTTCAGTGAAAAAGTGCAGCTCCAAAAACCATGTGGAAACAGGAGGTGGCTCCCACTGAAGTTGAAGGACCACGTGCTGAGACAGGGGTGTGCATCAGCTAGTCAATTCCTGACTTCCTAACCTATTGTTTTCCTGTCACTCTGCCTTCCTTCCTGAAGTCTGTTATAAAGATTTAACCTGGTTCTTCAAGAAATGAGGCACATGTGGGGGTGCCCCCCTGGCCATCTGCCACTTTGCTGCTTTCCTCAGCACACTCAGAGCCTGTTGAGCAGCTTCAGCCACTTTGACAGAAGGCTGAAGGTCTCAGACATCCAAACTTCTGCAGAGTTCACAAAACCCAGAAGAGAAAGACCCAGCCCCTGCTGCACACGTGTGACTGGCACATCAACCCACAGACAAGCTGGGCTCTGCCAGGGAGGCTGCAGACCTAGGAGAGGAGATGGAGGAGACCTCAACTTAAAGCAAGCCCATCCCAAGCTGTGCCTCCCAGCAGTGCTCTGCATCAACCAACATCATTTTCCTGTGCTGGTATCCAAGCCTCAACCAATAACCTGGCAATATTCACAGAAGAATCTTTGCAGTTTGTTCTCTTTTTTTTTTTTTTTTCCAAATATCTTACAATTCCAGACAAAACCAGGAGAATGGAGCAGATCAGTGGTAGGAATGAAGAGAAGACCAGAGATGGTGCAACCATTTCCCTACCTATGCACTAGAAATGAGCACAGGTCACTGTGCTGGCCAGAGGCCCAGAATTCCCAGACACCAGATTTTCCAGCTAGCTTGTGTCACCTCTAGTTTAGATCCATACCCACTGGGGATTCCCAGCTACTCAACAGCACTTAAAAATCTTAGAACCAGCTTTGCTTACTGCACATGAGAACATTGGAATTTCTGTCCTAGGTCTAAGCAGATGTTTTGCCAAGAAACAGACTCATTCTTTGGAGATGTCCACAATGACTCCAAGTTCTCCTCACTAAGTAACAACAGAGGATTTAGAGTCTGCTGTTGTCTACCTAGAATTGAGTTTACTTTTCCCATGTGCATTTATTTTGGAACACTAAATTGTATATCATTAAGTCATTCAGTATTATCATTGTTATTATTTCTTTCTTCCACTCACCCATTTTTTGTTAACATCTCCAACATCCCTTCTAAATCTTTTCTATATTTCAAATTCAAAAGCATATAACCTTATATCTATATCCTTGCAACTTACACCTTCAGGTTTTAAGAAAGACACTAAAGTAGATTATAAGAGTGAAATTAGTTTGACATTACCCAGGCAAATGTTAAATAGGTTGTAATAAGACATATTGAAATTCAAATTCATTGTGTTAATTTTCCTATTTAACAATTCAACAGCTGTCAGAGCTGTCACCTACATCCTTCTGCAGCTTCTGGTCAGGGATTTATCCGTGGGGCACATATATCCATATCTGCCTGTAGCTTTACAGAATGGATTTTTGGGAAATACCTCCTGGAGTCCCTTGCTGCCCATCAGCACCACACGGAATTATCAAGATTATTTATAATCTAATTAGGAAATCTTCAAGCCTGCTGTGTGCAGCAGAGATGCTCTGACACCATCTGATGGCCAGGAGGAGCCAGCCAGGCTGTGTGTGGTTCCCTGCACACCCAAGGGGAGGCAGCAGGCTCAGCAGCAGCAACACTCACAAGCCATGGTGCTGCTTTCTGGACTCTTGTGATGCTCACCTAGCCCTGAATGCAAGTGGAATGAGGGATGGCAGGGCTGCCCCTTGTGCCACTCCAGGCAGATACAGAGGGGAAGGCCATGAGAAGCTTGTTTAGGCAGAACATTGTGTTAGGATTCCCCAGTACTCTGCTTAACAGCTGCAGGAACTGGAATGGTTCTGTGCAGTGCTGCACATTTTTTTACCAACAAGCAGATATGAACAAACAAATAAAATCTCTTTTTCATCTCTTCATTGCAGCTATTTTTAGTGGGTGGATTTTTGCCTCTGTGTTTTTCAAGACAGTTGACCACACTAATATGGTTGAAAGAATTCTGCCAAGTAGCATCACATCACAGGAACTAATTTCAGTAAAGACAGGGCATTTGAAAGGTCTGGGAACATACTGTCCTCTCCAACAAAACAAAACAGTCAAACAACATCCACAGAAACCCAACAACAAACAAAAACTCCAACACGTAAAACCAACCACACAAAAACAAACCAACTCAACCACAACAAACCACCAACATTCCAGTTCTGAAAAGCAAATACTGCCTGCTTTGCTGGGATTATGGCTGGCAATATTATATGGAATTTGAGGAGAAGCCCCTTCTTTAATTTCATCCTAATAGCAGTAAAATCATACACCCAAATCCCTCTCTCCCAGCACTTCAATAGCCTAGCCACTGCCTTTATCTCTGAGGAGCTCCAGTCTCCAAATACAGGGGAAAAAAAAATGAAGATATGGACCTGGTGCTTTGTTAAGATTACAGAAGTTTCATCTCTTTACCCAGTTATCAATTTAAAAGAAATGACAGGGGTAGAAGGGATGCCTGGAGGTCATGGAGCCCATCTCCTTGTCCCAAAGCAGGTTCAAATGCCTCTAATATCACCCCTGACAGATGTTTGTCTCCTACGTCCAGAGATGAGTATGGCATTAAATGGAAATTTATCTCACTTCTGGCACTTAAAACAGTTCTACAGGAATGCTTCTCAGCCAAAAAGAAAAGCAGAAAAAGCTTATAGGAGTAGAACATACAGTTTAGGATAACAGCTCTCCCTGGAGGAAAGTTAGAACAGCTCTGTGTCCTACAATAAAGCACAGGACAAAAAAAAAAACCAAGAAGATGCAAATAGGAAGCATCAAAAGTTGTAACAAAGTCCTAAATTTGAGGCTAAAAATAAGCAACCAGAACAAATACATACAGGCTGTTTAGTAATGAAAGCTCAGAATGAAATTTGATAAATAAACATATCTCCCAGGAACAGAATCACCATGGATGCAGCTCCAGTCCCCAGGAACAAAAGGACAATATTAAACTTATATTGCTGATTTGCCAGAAAGGTGACAATGACTGGGAAAAGCATCATTAAGGACAAAAAAACCCAACAATAATGGAAGGTTTGAAAACATAAACTGGGTAGGTGTCAATGTAGGTGACACTGAGACAAAATTCTTAGATAACATCAACATTTGCAAAGAAAAAAGCCTCACTCCTGAGCTCATTGTGAATGGGGCCTGGGACCTTCCTCAGGACATTCCTTTCCAAGGCAGAGCCCCACAATGACCTAGATAATTTCACAAGAGAACCAAAACCTCTTGTGTACCTGTACTTAGGGAACTTTGTAAGAAGCAGCAGCCAAAAACTTTTCTTTTTTTTGAATGTAGCTGATAGTGACATCAGCCAAAACACACAACACATGAAATAAAGCTTTATAGCTCAAAAAGGCCAGGATGGTTCAATAACAGAGGGAAGAAAACTTGCTTCAAACAGTGTAAATGTTGCCAAGAAGGACAACAGGAAAGAATATAATATTTGGAAAGATATATGTAAAAAAGCAAAAAAAATAAAAATAAAGAAGGTAGAAACAAAAAATCTTGTGATCTTTTGTTGAGAGACAACTTAGAGACAACACTGAAACTCACAGTAAATCTTAAGAGCCAGCCAAGGCTCGTGGGCTGTCAGTTTTCTGCAGGTCAAGTGACAACAGAGGTAGAAAGGGAACATCCAAGGAGGCCAGAGCTGTAGCAGAGAAGCTAATAAAAGCCACTGCAGTTGGGAAAAACAGAGCCACTCAGAATCACCAACCTTTGGGGATAGACACCAGGATTTCTCTTAAATTGATGTGCTAGAAGAAGGGAGCATTAAAAAAAAATAAAATTAAATGGCAAAAGGAATAGTAACACATTACAGGACACAACGGAGCATCATAAATCTGAAATACAGAACTCCTGAACTGATCACTTAAAATATCATTTGCAGCAGATGAGTGGAAGATGGAAAACAGAAGCCAATACGTGCCCAGTTTTTTTAAATGAGTTTTTAGGGGATTTAGAGAGCTACACCAATTATATCTGCACCCAGCCAAAGAAGAGAAAAATGAGCAGAGGGAACAGTAGATGCTAGAAGAAAGCTGTCAGGGTAGAAATGAGTTAACAGTTCTCACAGAGGTAACTCATGCCACTGAAACCTGTTCTCTGCAGGGCAAGGACAAGCCAGTTTCTACACTATTGAATTTTCTAAAGGTTTGCAGCAGGATTTTTAACCAAAGGTTCACTAAATGCCATGGGAATGTCTTCTTATGGATTAATAACAGATTGAAAGGATAGGAAACTGAAGTAAGAATAAATAGTAAGACTTCAAATAAAGCCTCTGCCCTGAGGCTCGTGCTATTTAGTGTTTTCATAAGTGATCTGGAAAAGGGGTGGCAGGAGCAGCAACATTTTTTACTGGTGAGGAATTATTCAGGGTAGTAAAAAGGCAAGGAAACTTGCATAGGAATTTCATCATGCAGAAGGATCTGGCAAGAAGCTTACAGACAAAATTCAGTGCAAATAAATGTGAAGAAGCACACTCTAAATTAGTTATTCACTCTCAGGAAAGTATCTCAGAGCTATACTAGACAGAACCATGAAATCCTCAGCTTGGTACTTAGAAGCATGTAAAAAGGCAAATAAAGCACTAGGAATTATTGGAAAAGAACAGAGAATGAAAGTGAAAACACCATTATGCCATCTTATAAGTCCATAGCAAGCCTGATGCTGCATGAAATCTGATTTCTTCATCTTGGAATGTGCCCAAGACCAGAGAAGATACAGGGAAGTGCAGCAGTGGTGATGCAAGATCCTTCTTGGACAGGGAGACAACAATAGAGAGAAGCTCTGGTATTTCAGGATTTCTCTAGTGGAAATCTCAGGGTAGAGGAGAAATTCAGTTTGGAAATGCCAGCACATGTTGATTCTGCAACACAAGATGCTTCTCGGGACTCTGAGAGCTGGGACTGAAATCACAGTTAAACTGAAGTTTCCTGGCTCCAACACTGTAAGCACAGTCCTGTTCTCAGAGCATCTCAGCTCCCAGGGGCATCACTGCTGCAGTCTCCTTTGCTCACAGGCCTGTATGGCAGCCTGAACAGACAAAATCTGCACTGAAGGAGCCTCAGCCTAACCATTCCCACTGCAGACTTGAACCAAAAGCCTGGAGAGCACCAGCTCATACCCACAGCCTCTCTGGGAGTCTGGAATGATGCTCACCTGTAAAAACACCTGCAGTATTGCTGGCCAGCCTTGCCAAGCCAACAGATGGGATGGCACCCAACTTCCTAGCTACCAATATTCTATTTCTCAAGTCTTTCTCCAAGGCAATTCAGAAGAAAATTTTAGTCACATCGACTCAAAGAAAAATAAATCAATTCTCTTCCCCAGTAAAGTTCACAGCAAAGTTGTGTGATTAGTGAGGACCCTCAGCCTTGGCAGGGAAAGACAGAATGGGTTTTAATGGCTGGAGACTGGACAAAATGAGAGCAGAAGCACTTTTCAGGGAGAGATTAGATAAGGTTTCCTAGAAGACATGTTTTACTGCAAAAAGAAATTAATACTGTACCCTAGAGTAGCCAGGAGGTGAGACTGGACAACCTCAGCCCTCTCTTCTGCCTTTATGATCTGTGAAGCTGCAAGCCTAAGCCACAGAAAGAATCTTAACACTTCAAAAACCAGTTCATAGAAAACAAAATGATCCTGTAGAAGGCAGGGATTCCCATGGCTAACACACCCAAACTCAGGCTGAAGGGTTATGGCCTTTGCATGATTGTTTTTGTATTTTTTTTAAATATAGGAAATTCATGACAGTCATTTAAGAAGCAGGACCATGAAGAAAACTCTAACCTGGATTTTGAAGGGTTTATGATTAATACATTGAAATTACAAATGTTCTCATCTTCCTTGCAAACATTTACTTCAATACTAATCCTTTAATACCTGTTTCCTTTGTTCTTAGGAGAAACAGCAGCAGACACTGGCTCTTGAATTCCATGCCCTGCCTCAGTTCTTTCTCTCCCACGGGCTTGTATGGTGCCAACCAGTCTCATGCCTTCCAGAACAAAAAGCCAGTCCTGACCTCCTCACCTAAGAAGAGAAAACAACAGAGTTGTTACTAACAAGCAGCCACAACAGCAACAGCCTGGGACTGACTGGATAGAGATGGACCAGCTTGAACATCAGAGGTAAACTGCATTCAGGGTGAGCTGAGAGCTTTTCCTTCCTCAGTTCCACTGCAGAGGTTAAAAAACCACAAAGTGGAGCTGGAAACTCAGCTGAAACCACCCACTTTGTCATATTTTGATCAAAGCCAGCAGGTATCTTGTGGTTTCTGACCAAAATCCCAACCAGCCTGGGCTTCCTCCAATTGTCTTCAATTATTTCTTTTACTTCTAACTGATCTTACTCAACTGAAACAAAGCAGCCTCCAATTTCACAGGTTTCATGAATTTTTCACACAGCTTTAATGCAAAGAGAGGCTAAAACTGAAGCCCAGACTAACAAATCACCCCTTCAGACCAATCCCTAACCCACAATGTGGTGTGGCACCAGATTGAGAACCTATTATTTCCAGCTGGTAAAAACATTGCAGTTCAAACTCCAGCCCATTTGAAGGCAATGGGAATGGTGCTATAGGCTCAGTTTGGACCAGAATGTCATCATTTTGCTGAAAGTTTTATATTTTTTCCTATAAAAGGAGCATTTTCCATTATTTATGGTTTTTGTTTGTTTGTTTAAATCCTAGTGTATATGTATTAAAAACATCCTATTCAACATTTGATAATTGTAAACTCAAAAGAACTTTATCTTGGGTATAGTAAACCACCCTTTTACTTATAATTTGAAGCCACGTTACTCTAAGGTTCAGAACCCATTAATTAGTAATTATATCAACACGTTACAGTCATTGAAGGACCAGAGAGGCCCCAAAAGGGAGGTTGTGCTTCCTCTCACTACATTTGATTTAATCAGGGACTTTCCATTCCATTTGGGGCAGTTGGGTCAGAATCTGCTCATTCAATTATAGGTGTGTATGGTGTATTGAGAGCAATATGTAGGGGTGTGCAGAACTTGAATAACCTGCCCCTCATTCATCCAGTGGCAGCTCTTCTCTCAAGTGAGCCAAGCACGTGCAATAGACTTCCTCAGTTCCCTTATTATCTCTCTATTTACAGAAATAATCTAAAGTTTCATGGCCTAATGATTGTAGATCCATCAATGACAAACTGTGATTAGCTCCCTCATTAACATTAATACACCACCTCTTTGGAATGCTGCAGTGAGAAACAATCAAAACCTAATTTTCACTAACAGACTTTTTCCTCTCTTTGGTACCATGGTAAAGACTCAATTGCTTTTCTTGCTGGGTGAAATTTCACTGAGTCAGACGTGACTATCTGTAGCAGTAGAAATTAAAACAAATAGACATTCTTTCCTATTTCTTGAAAGAACAGATAAAGAGAACTGAAGAGTCTAGACAGACATGCCAAGGAGATAAGTTATGACTGGAGAGATGTCATGTATGTACCTGAACATATTACAGCCATGATGAGTGGTTTAAATGTGCATTATCAATAATGATTTCCTCAGCAGTGGTTGCAGTTGGGTGGAGATGCTTGGCTGTGGGGGTTGACAGATTCCACAGAGCCCATGACAAGTTGCTTAGCTGCAGCTACTGTATTTGAGTGAACTTTCTGCTGTGCCAGCAGTAATCCAGGCACATAATTACAACATCTTGGAGAAAACTCATCTCAGGAGCAAATAAGCTCACTTAAAAAAAAAAAAAAATTCTTCATATTGCTCTGACTCAAGAGTCTATGGTGCACTTAATTAATTTCACTAGGCCATTTTTGGGAGAGATGAACAAATTAACGAACCTCTACTAAATGACATAGGAAATTCCAAATAAACATAAGCCATTTTGCATTTAATTCCAATATTGCTTGTCCTTATCAGAGCTGGTACCTGTCTTATTCATCCTATTTCTTCTTGAAAACAGTTCTCACGTAATGATCTTCAGGAAATACACTATAAAACACATGATATTTTACAAAATTAAGTAACCCATCCCATCCTCCATGGAGACATAGAAGGAGGTTGGAAAAGACAATCTCAGTTTTTTATTATGCCGAGGAGCTTTTCTTTAACAATTCTTCTCCTCCTGCCTCCTCTGGAGAGCAGCAATTAGCAGCCTGCTTGTCCAGATCCATCAGCAAAGGCACACACAAAGCTGTAAACATGCCACGCAGCTCTCAGATTTATTATGGTATCTCCTGCTCTGACAGATTTATACATTGTCTATTTTCTTGTACAGGGGAGAAGTGCTGGATGAAATAAAGAAAATCATTTGCAAGCAGCAGTCCTCAGCTAGAAGATCCCAGGTTCTCGTGCTATCCCCCCTGAAAATCCCTGCTTCCCACACTCAGCCACTCTCACCACCTCCTGAGCAGACCATTGCTTGCTGCTGGTGTGTCCCACCACCTGCATTCAGCATCTTCCAGCATGCTGTTTAACATACAATCAGGGAAGAGAAACCAGTTACATCCCAGCTTCTGGGTTCTGCACAGAAGATCTTTCCCATCCAGGTGCTGTGGAAAGTTCTCTCTGTGCAGACTGAGCCACCCTCCAGTCTCTCAGCCCTGAGAAACAGCAGACGCTTCCTACCTCCCTTTTCTCATGCCCACATTCTTCTTCACAGATTGTTCTCCCAAACCCCAAACAGCCAAGCTTTCTGTCAGTGCCACCCCTCCTCCAGGCAGTGCCTAGTTTGGTCTGGAAGCAGGCAGAGGGATTTCTGCCCTGGTTTTACTGCAGCTGCCAGGGTGGGGGGAAGGCTGGGATGGGCACAGAGAGCCACCAACAAGCAAAGGACACACTTGTCTTCAACAAGTGAAAAAGTAAAGGCAAAAAAAAAAAATCCAGTGAAGCTGAGAGGTGGTAAATCATGAAATGTTTGGTATGGATTTTTTAGAAGCTATAGGAAACCACCATGTGGTGCTCCCTCCCACACACTGCTTCACAATGGATGTGTCTGTCGGTGGAACGGGGAGCACAGGAGACAGGCTCACTGCAGAAATGCCTCAGGACTGCTTTTCAGCTCCTTGTCATTGGGTTTCTTTCACTCCACCCACTGAACCTGGAATAGCTTCCCAGTTTCTCTAAGTCTGGCATCTTTCCTCTCTCCTTTTGTCAGCTCACAGCCAAGCACTCACTTCATCTCTCAGCTCCCTGCTCTTCTCGGCCCCCCTGGGCTGCTGCTGCCTCTAGGGAGCTGTGCTAGCTGAAGACCCAATTAAACCCTGCACAAGCAATTCCTTCACTCCATCCTGCACCTGGCTTCTCTCTCTGCTTTGGCTAAATTCTGCACAGATGTTGCACAACTGCTTTCTTGATGCCTCTGAGATGACAGATCTGCAAAGAGAAAAGTCATGTTGCTGAAGGATAGCTGTTGAGTATGGGAAGGGTCTGCAAGGGTCCAAGGAAAAGTCTCTTTCTTCTTCAGACTGTCCATGTCCCAAAGCTTCTTAAACTCTTCAGTGTGCAATTTCCATTGCTTCACTCTCTATTTTGAACCTACTAAACAGTTTCAGGGTCTCCAGATGTGAAAATGCAGCCTCCTGACATAGATTATGACCAGGCAATCTGTATGGGTATGGAAAAGGCAGCAGGGTTGTTTTTTCTCATGAGATCAAAAGAGAAAGTAATTTGTGGAGGCAAAGAGCTATTCAGCATTAAATGTGTGAGAATTTCTGGTGGTATTTGAGCATATTAAGTTTTTTGAGCCTGACACCAGAGCCAGACAGGCAATTCCAAGTAAATTTCTCATGCAATTTCTATTCTTCCTCCTTCTTCTACAAACATGAAATTAAAACACAAGGAAAAGGCAATACAGGGTTTGCTTTATATACTAGGATGATATTAAGGATTTGTATATTTAGGATATATTATTAAGGATAAACAAATGATTAAAGAAAATAAATACTAGTACTTTGGGTGGTGTTGGCTCAGCCTGGCTGCCAGAGGTACTATGTATTTCTTGATACCTTGAATTTGATTCCTTCTGCATCACAAAGAGTTAATACAGGATGTCAGCACCATTGTTTTTTCATCTAATAGGACCTCAGACTCTGCTAGCAGAAGGATCTTGTGATGGTGAGATGCAAGGCACAAATGTCAGGCATATAATATTTATTAAAGGCAGCAAATGAAAAGGTTGCAGCCACCCTACCTAACACGATTTCTGAACAGAATGGAAAGACCCCCAGTTCCCAGAGGTAGAGAGTCAGCAGTTACACACTAAAACATCATTTTAAATCCTTGAAAAGATAAACCCTTCACTCCCTCCAGCCAGAACCTGTGGCTGTGGCTGAGATGCCAGAGGTCCCAGCCTGACCTCAGGCTGTCTGGGGTTCCACCAGATGCAGTGCCCACAGCAGCTGCACCAGGGGCACAGAGAGGCTTCCCAACCCAGACTCATAGATTCACAGATGTTAGGGGTCAGAAGGGACCTAGAAGATCATCTAGTCCAACCCCCCTGCCAGAGCAGGGGCACCTAGACCAAGTCACCCAGGAACAGATCCAGGGGGGTCTGGAACGTCTCCAGAGCAGGAGACTCCACAACCTCCCTCGGCAGCCCCTGCCAGAGCTTCTGTCCCCTCCAGACCCACAGTCCCTTCACTGAACTCTGCACTGAAGGAGATGGCAGCTGGGGAATCACAACTGCAAGTGAAGGCTAAATGGCAGTACAGAGTGCTCAAGCTTCCTCAACAACCTACTTAACCCTCCTGAGAGGCCCATTGCAAGGACACCCCTGGATTATGGCTCTACAAAAGGGCTCAGCTCTAACTACACCCTTACTACAAGTTTCCTGGGAGCATTCTGAAATCTTCAATATGCCTGTGAAAGTCTATTTTGATTGCTCCAAAAGAAAGTAAATCAGTGTCTGGATTAATGGTCACAGAAATTTTACAAATATTTTATCAGGAGATAAGCATTTGACTAAACTGGATCCATTCTTCTGTTGTTTCCCCAGAGTAAAAATCTCCATTTGGGGTAGCAGTGTCCAATTCAGATGTTCATAAGTCCAAATTTCACCCTAAAATATCCAAGGGTTAAGATGTAAAATTCCACCTTGATCCACCCTATAGCTACCAACTCTCATTATTCAGTGGAAAATTACTTTGCATCCTGCATCTTTCTGCTTTCTGTTCCTTAGAATAATTTCTTCCATATGATATTTGTTGCATGTGTGAAAAACAAATTTATCACCCAAATGCATATACTTCCAATAGGCTCAAAGAACTGTGATTCAAACAGTGATTCAAATTCTCAGCAGCAGCAATAATACTATAAAGATTGCAGAAAAAAACCCTCTAGAATTCTGCTTAAAGAAGAAATATGGAACAATAACTCCATGCAAACAATCCATCCTATGTGAAGCAGAAACCTTCATGATGGAGAGAAAACCACAGAGCATTTAGGTTAATTTATGAAGCTTGCCAAAATACTGTAAAAAATAATCCTACAAACTTTTTAGCTCCAGTGGAATCTTCCCATTTAATGAAAGGAATGACAATGCCTTGATGAATGGGAATTTTAATCCCCCAGGCACAATAAGCTATTAAGAATCTTGCCCACACACAGTGTCTCCCATGCACCAGTAGCTGTCCAGTCCTTGCTGGAAGCAGGGACCCTCTTCCTGAGTGTGGGATCCAATTCTGGGTCACCATGGTAACCGAGGGACCACCAAATTTCAGTGAGCAAACCAACCACAAACTCCTACTTGCCTCATTATGCACCAAGATCATTTTTTCTTCCTGCATGTTGATGGCACTGGGAGAAAAGTGATGTGAGACAGACACTGGCAGGTGCAAAGGAAATTCCAGAGAGCTCCTAAGCTCAGTGACCGGCAGTGGCAGGCGGTGCAGGAGGTGACAGCAGGGGGAGTGCAGAGCCTGGGAACGCTGCAGCTGGGGCTGGGACACTAGCAGCTTCTGAGAGTAGCTGGAGTTACCTTTGGAGACTTGAAGGGAGAATCCAGCACCATCAAGAGACAAGGCTGAGCGATGAGGCTGTGGCAGGAGTCACTCCTTGGAGCTGCACCATTCCTTTGGCCCTGCAGGGTGGAGGCAGCAGGTGTCAGGAGGCAGGACAGCACCTGCCAGACCTGCAGCTGCCAGCTGAGGAGGGAACACAGCTATGGAAGGTGCCCATGATGCAGCCAAAAGCTGCTCCAAAGACTCAACATCTATGCAAAACCTGAGCAAGGATCATCTAATGCTCACAACACCCCCAAGGCAGCTGCTGCCTGTGGTTCTCTGCAGGGGGAGATCAGAGCTGTAAGTCAGTTCAGGAGATCCCTGCCAGGCAACCTGTCCTGCCAAGACACAGCTCTGTCCCAGCCTGAACACCAGCAATGATGTCTGAGCAGAGCAAATAAAGTAAAGCTCTAAATCCATTGGTATTCTCCCTTGCACATGACTTATGTTGGTTTCAGTGGGTGGCAATTCTGCTTCTCTGACAGTATTTTATAATAAGAGATCTATCTAAAGAGGGAATAGATTCTGATTCCAACAGTGCACTCAGGATGGAAACAGGCTTCCTGCTGCAGACATTCTTGTAGATCTATGTTATTGGTTTGATAGAGTATCAGCAGTAAAAAATGAATATGTGGAATTTATCAATTAACTGACATCAGCCTGAGACAAATCTCCAGCACCTCGTGGCAGGCTGCACTGCTGGATGAGCAGGGCTGCTGGGTGCTCTCTGCTGCCTGTAAACCAGCTCTTTGCAAGCCAGTTTCATTTTTGTGAATGCAAATCTTCTTGTTCTCAATTCTTACGTGCAAAGGTTTTTAAGTGAGCAAGAAAAAAAATAAAAAACAAACCATGCCAAGATGTACTTGTGTTACGTTGCTATTTTTATGGTTTTTTCTTGTAATGCCAAAGTATTCTGCATTTCTTTGGTTTGACCCAATTAAGCAATACATGGAAACCTACTTCACTGAAGTTCACTGTTGCCAGCCACTGCTGCAAGTGACAAACAGGAGGACTTGCTGGGTTGCTGCTGCACACTGAAATGTAATCAAAGGCTGAAATGTAAAAAACACAATGAAAAATCCAGCTGTCCTCCAGATAGAGCTTACTACTGAGGAGGATTACTACATGCCTCTGAATACAAGCACTATGTATTTACTGGAGAATTTGTAAATGAACGAGCTAAGTTACACAGGAAAGGTCAGTTCTTACACAGAGGGTTACAGCAGCAGTGTACTGTTTACAAGCCTTGGGAAGGTGTCTCAGAACAGTGACTGTCCAGCAGAAATTGACAGAAACCGGTCCATGTAACACCAGGACTTAAACCCAACATGCTTACACCCAAAGTCTGATCAGCACCATCAGTGAATGTCTAAGGGCATTGAATAGAAAACTTGGCTGCTCTGCAGTTAGGAACTCATTCAGAAAAGCCACTCACCCTTTCCCATCTCCTTTCCACTATTTCTTGCTGGTAGACTGGCAATGTAAAAGATGTTGATGTCACTTAAACATCTTTTTGCATCATTCACAGGCACCCCAAGACTTGTGCCCAAGAAACAAACACACCTGCATTTACCACCAGGTGTGAAAGTGAGGTCTCCATACATTAAGCTGCTTACCTCACCAAAATTCCAGCCCCTCTAGGTGTCCTGGCCTGTGCCAGCCCCTGCAGAGCTCCACTGTTCAGTCCTGTCCCCTTACTCCAAGCACTGGGCTGGGGTTGAATACACTTGGTGACACCAGCCACAGAGACTCCACAGCTGCAAGACAAGCAGTCCAAAGAGCAAGAACAGCTACTTTAGCCTTGGCAGGGCTTGTGCTGGACTCAAGCACAAAGAGCCCTTCTTACTGGCAACAGAAAACGTGTTGCTATGTGGTCACAGTGGTGGTAAGGGGAGGATGAGATGCCAAGCTGGAGCAGCACCCAGTAGAGAACCCACCTCTCTGCTTGGCCACTGTGAAGAAAACAAACCAAGAGATAAGCAGCACCCCAGAGCCTGGGATGCCAGAGCTGTGGTTTGCCACAGGAGGAGCTGCAGCTGCCAGAGAAGCTACAGTTCTAGATGAAGTTCCATGTTTAAACAAAGCTTAACAGTCACCCCCAGCAGGAAAAAGTTATCCCCAAAGGAACGAGCTGGATACATTGCTCCACTGCAGCAGAATCATGGTATTAAGAAGCAGAGTTTGCTATTCTTTCCCTTTAACACACTTAATAGTAAACTGTTAAAGTAAAACTTGGGCTCCTATCTTCTCCTTCACTTGCAAATCTTTGTAGGAGGCATGAATCACACAAGATGTGACACCACTGTGTCTGGGGGAGTTCTTGGCTTTCCATCTCAGCACAGAAAGCAAGGAAAGAACACTGGCAAAAGCTGCAGGAGAGTTTGGGACTGTGGCTGTCTGAACTGGAACTGGGATTACTGCCTACCTGTTCTCTCCTTGGGGTGTGTGGTGGAGTCCTCACTTCCAAGACTGTTCCCATGACCCAGCTGCTTCTGCTGTTGCTGACAGGGTGGAAGGCAATGAGAGGAGTGTCTGAGGAGCCCTCCCCAGGCAGTGGGGCTCACAGGGGACACAGCAGTGGTGTTGTTCCAGAGCCCAGGGGTGTGCTCAGTGCTCTCCCTGCCTCAAGGGCTCAGTCACACAGGAGTAGGTGCAGAGAGCACAGAGGCAGCTCAGGACTGCTGCCTGTGACATTAGCTAACTGGGATTCAGTGAGGATGAACCAGCAATGCTGTGGCCAACACACACAAGCAGCTATGGTGCTTATGACCCAACAGGCCACCCTTCTTCCCAGAGAGTCCTCAATCACTCTGGCTTCTCTTTCTCTCAAGGGCCCTGGTTTTTGCTGCTTTTCAAAGCATCTCTAGAGTGCTGACCCGAGCCACTGCTCTTGGACAGAGCAGGAGTAACCAAAAGCCCATGAGAAGTAGCTGCACCCCCAGGATCCCAAGGAAGGATCCTGCCAAGTGGTCAGGTTGTACAGTCCATGCAAATGTGGTCTTGCAGAGGTCTGGAGGGGAGGCCTCCTGGGGAAATCATTCATTGCTGGACATACAGGAGAAAATTGTGGTTAGGTTGGAGGGTTTTTTTAAGTATTTATGTCTAGAGAATTTTATTTGAGCCAAGAGTGGTTCAATTATGTTTTTAGAGCTTTCCCTTGTCATGTCAAAGTACCACTCGTTTATATGGCTTGACCTAATTAAGAAGCATCTAAAGCCTACTGGGGTTACTCTAATTTTGAGCTGGTAAAGAATTGCAAAGAGAGATTCCTGCAGCTCTGAAAACATTTAAATCTCATATTGGATGTTGTCACCAAAGCAAAATTAGAATCTCTGAGCAGTATCCATTTTTGCATCTTCATCTCTCTTTGTGCTGGCATTGCCAGGAGTAAACAGGCTCTGATATTACATCCCTGTCTCCAGCTGATAATGAACAATCCACTAGGTAGATGGATAGATACACACCTGTCACTTTGCTTCTAGGATCCATGACTTATATTGAAAGGACATTACAGGGGTTCAGAATTCTGAGTTTGATATATGTAAATGTTTTTAAAGTTTTACTGACAATGGAAATTCATTCAGTGGGTTATACATCACCAGGCTGATGTCAGGGAACATGATATTACCTTTCAGTCATTTTGGCATGTGGCTGTCCCAGTGATGTAGCAAAGCACTCAGTAGCATTCCAGCAGCTTCTCATCTCATTTACAACAGGTCCTTTGACACAGCAGCAAACTGAGCACACCCCTGTTAAAAATAACATATGGAAGTTCATTTCCCAGTTACTCTGGTGACTTAGAGGAATACTAAAGAGGTTTGCTGGTTCTGCTCTGGAGCAGATGTATCAGTAAATTTAAAGAGCAACAATTCTGGGAAGAAGTTAAAAAAAAAACCCCACATAATCATGATCTAAGGGTAAGATCTGTCACAAACCTGAGTCCTCCCCTGTTGGCCTTTAACCCACAGCATACCTTGGTATCTGCTGTAATCCTGTCAGCTGGGCAAACCTGAAGGAGTTTTTATATCAAAATTCACTGATTTCATCACCAAAATGAAAAGTCAGCAATTCCAGCCAATCTTTGCACTGTTCAGAATCACACTGACCAATTACACAGCAGTGCTTTGTCTGGTGCTAATTACAACGTGGTGCCTCCATTATGCAAAGTGGATCATGCAACAGTCATCACTCACAGACTGCTCCCCAGCCCTCTCCTGAAGAGCCTTGGGCAATTACTGTCCTACCCCTCCTGCACTGACAGTGAAGCACAACTTCCACTAGGAAAAGATGAGAACAGCATCCTTGCCTGGACCAGACTCAGGATACATCTCCATGAAGACTGACTCACTGTGATCCAGGAGGGGAGCTGCTCTTCCCAGATCCCACGGGGCTACAGGACCCCTCCAGGCCTGGGGTAGAGCAGCAAGGAACTTCCCACTCCTCAAGTCCCATCATCCTCATGGGAAGAGCTTTAAAGAGTGGGATGCACAATGAAATCAGCTCCATTTTGCACCAAGAGCTACACTTCCAAAATCCTAACACAAAATGGCAAGAAGCTTTGGTAGGACAGGGATGTGTTATGGGCACTTTAAAAATCACTGTTGAAGAAACCAAACCAATGTAAAATAGAAGCTGAGTTTCAGTGAGATCTTTGGCTAAGATTCAGTAAATTGGAGCTAGGGTCTAAACCCACTAGTGGTCTAGTTTCACACACACTTAGATTTTAGGCTGTAAATGTCATGCAGCTCATGCAGTCATTAGTCATCCCCAGGCACAACACACACATACAGAGGCAAAATGAAAGTGGTTGCTGACTTAGAGCAAGGAGCTCTTAGGAACACCTGTCTTGAACATTAATACTGATAAAAGTATAATTAATAAGAGGGGATAGCAGAGTAAATTGGTTTCAATATATATAGGAACCTCTCGAACTTTTTTTTTTCCTACAGCTGGGGTAGAACCTCTGCTGACATTTATATAAGTTCAATTATTATTTAAAAAAAATAATAATTCTTGATGATTTTTCTTGCCTTTCTGCTTGAAGAGTCCAGATAAACAGGGACCAAATGCTGAAATGCTTTGAGAAAAGCAATTGACATCACATTTCCAGCCTCAGGTTGAAGAATGAAAAGGGCCGGAACACCAGATTAGCTTCCTTAGGCCAATTCCCTGGCTGCACATGAACACAGCTCCACTGGGCAGGGAATCTGCCCCCCAGTGCTGTGGCTGCTGATCCAAACAGAACCAATTCTCCCATGGTCTGCTGCAGAGAGGGCCTGACAGCAGCTTGCTCTGGGCTTTGCAAGCTCACAGCTAAAGGTGAGACTGAGGCCACAGCAGAAACCTTTGGTTCTGGTTTCTCTCCACAGGCAAAGTGCACTGTTAGCTGCACCCCTGTCTGCCATGTCAGTCAAGTCCTCTCCCCCAGCCCCTGCACAGGAGATGCCCTTTCAATGACTCACCCACTTCTCCATCTGGAAATAATATCTCCTCCTTGGTACTCTTTTGAGGACAGCTAATAAACTGCCTGAGTCACCACCATTTGTCACATGGTCTGCTCCAACTGTTTCCACACTCCAGGTTAGCCAAGATCCACTTGGAGGAGTTCTTTGCTTGGCAGCAGGAAAGAAAATCACTTGACTCCCTCCTGAAAACCTCGAAAACATCCCAACTGCTAAAGGGTAATGAGACATGGCCCTGATTGATTGGCTAATAACCTTTCTCCAGATACTAATGAATGTAATAAATGGGGGGATTTATGGGCAGCCCCTGCTCAGAGACCATCTTTCAAAGCACCTACTTGGAGAACACTAAGTTGTGACGTGACTTCCAGCTTCAGTTTCACTGGAAAAAAGAGGCCTGTGTAAAGTGTAGACTTGAACTGACAATCAATCAGCTGAGATGTTAAAGTGAAACAGTTGAGGGGAATAAATTAGCATTAAATAAAGTTTAAGTATTACTGAAAGAAAAAAAACCTTGTATTTAAAAGTTCAGGCATACTTTGGAGGTCACCGGGGCCAGCCTCAATAGTAGTATGATTTTATCATTATGGTTATTTATTACAAGATTTGATAATTAATTAGTATCTTAAAATCAAGTCCCAGGCAGAATATCTGTCTAGCAAGTCAGAACTGACAATAACATTTGCAAGAAGAACTCAAAGCAACTCGGGATACTAAATCCCAGCTACAGAAGTTAGGATTTCTTCCACTCAGACTTCCAAAGGTATTTACATAACTAATCTCATGAAAATCAATGTTCTGACTAGAGGGTTTTTTTATCTGAAGTGCTCCTGATATCACTTGGATGTTTCTCATTTGGAAGGCAGGACTGTCAGGTTTGCTAATGTTTGTTTGCCATTTACACTCTTTAACTTTTGTTGTAAATGGAGAAAAATTCTCAGGAGATCTGGGATCAAAGCAGGGTGGCACCTATAGAGCTGCTATTTGGATTGACAGTTCTCACATTTAAGGGTAGAAACTGAGCCCTTCCCATTTTTTTGTTACTTGGCATCTCTGGATCTATTTTGCTGCTTCACTTCTTTAGGGCAGGAGCTCGTGGCCAGTTTTAAGGGGCTTGTGTAGCCAGAGAACTGCTCCTGTGTCCAGCCTGATCTAGACCTTGCTCCAGCTCAGGTAATACAGTCAGATCTCTGAGTCAAACCTCCACCCCTGTGCCAGGAAGGCACAGTGTGTTCTGCCCCTTCCCCTCCAGCTCAAGGGCACTGGTCATGCCAGAGCAGCAACTGGCAGCTCCCTCAGGCAACGGGCTCTGCTCCAGTCTAATTAAGAAAGACAGTGGGTAACATGAATCCAGCATAAAACTGGGTCTAAAATGCTGGTGGGTAGGCTGGGCACAGGGTAGGCTGAGAGGAGCATTCATAGAATCATCTAGTCCAACCCATTGAGCATTGCCCATGATTGCTGTGCACAGCCTGTCACTGGGACCAGCTTTAACAGGAGTTACTTCCAAAAGAAACCAGCTGGAGTTTCAGGGTGTTTGTTGCAGAAACAGCTCTTCCCTACTCTTCAAAACCTGAGCCAAGCCCTAGGAGCTCCCAGGAAGCAGAACCATCTCCTGTGAAGGCAAGAAGAGTAACATCAATAAACCCTATTTACAGCAGCACTTAGGAGTCATCAGTGCCTTGTGCTCATTTTGCTTGTGCAAATATTAACAGCCTTTTCCTCCTTTTTATGCCAGCATTGCCTGCCATCCAGAAATCAATGTCAGTACAAATGAACAGTGTAGGAGAGAAAGTTTCCAGTCTTGTCTCCATTTTAAAACTCCAATGTTGGTTTTCAGCAAATGCCCCATAAATCGGTGGTACCTTTGTGGGAATATCAATGCCCACGATTATAAATATTCAGAGAAAGAGCTTTCCTTTCCCAAGGACAATTGATTCTCTTGGAGAATTTATGAATCTGTACTAGAGACCCTCTCATTTTTATTCTTTGAGAGAGGACATTTAACTCTTAGCAGGTGATGGTCCCTGCATGGCTGCCCTGGGAAGCAGAGTGTTCCACAGGCTTGGTGTGGTGGGAAAAAGCAGAGTCTGTTGGGGCTGCAGAGAGGCTGCAGTCACCCGTGGGGATGATTTATGAGCACAGTGCAGTCCTGCAGTCCCTCCAGAAACACCTCTCCATGGGCAGCACATGGTCTCTTAGAAACACTGCTGCTCACACCCTGCTGGGAAGAGTTAACCTGCATTAGCCCTGGGCTGAGTGCACAGGGACAGTGTCTGCTGCAGGATCAGACCAGAGGCACCTCCACACGGGTCTCGGGGTGTAGGTGGGACTGGCACAGACCCCCCAGAGCTGGCCAGTGGCAGCACTCACAATGGAGACCTTGCATCAGAAGGAAAGCTCATTTATCACTTCTTTTAGCAAAAAGGTCATTTTTTTTTTCCAATTTCTCTTTTCTTTTGAAACCTTGAAGAGCAAATAATCTTTGCAAGCCCTTTACAGTATGAAAATGTTTCCAAGAAGGAATCTCAGATACTGGTCTGAGTGAATAACATGATTATTCTTTTCAAATCCCACATTAACAGCTACACACAGAATTAGGAACCTCGGGGTTTTAACAGGGTTGTTTTCTGGAGGCACTCAATGTACACATTAAACAAATGTAAAAATGATGACATTTTCTTTAGAGATCCAATTAATTCTTCAGATGCAGATAATGTCCTCTCAGCAATACATCATTCCAAACTGCAAATTATCTTGTTTATATTTTTCTCTCAGAGGAAGAAGGAATAAGAAACAAATATTCCATTATAAGGCATCTAAATACATGCTCCTCCTTCTAAATACAGAGCACAAACATCAGTGCACCACACACTATGACTTCAGTGATGGGACAGCTCTGTCAAACCACACAGCTTTACAATAGTGACTCTGACTACCAGAATAAGCTCTAACTGAACCACCACATAGCCCACCAGCAGGAACTCTGGCTCCTTCCCATGTACTCACCTTGCTTGTTCATCTCATCCACTGCACTCAAACTTTATTCCACTATAACATCACTCCAAGCTGAGGATTTTGCCTTTTGATTGACCACGACCAGCAGTGTGCTCATGTGGCTCAGGCCAACTGTGTCCCAGAGTGCATCAAGGGCCAGGAGTGTGGCCAGCAGATGAAGATTGCTGATTCTCCCCCTTTGCTCTGCTCCTGTCAGACCCCACCTCAAATACTGAGTCCAGTTGTGGTGTCCCCACCCTCAGAGGGACATCGAGCTGCTGGAATGAGAAGAGGCCACAGAGATGATCCAGGGGATGAAGCAATTCTGCTGTGAGGACAGGCTGAGGGATCTGGGATTGTTCAGCCTGCAGAGACCCCAGGGGGTCCTTCTAACTACCCTCCAATAGCTGAAGGTATCCTGCAGGAGGCTGGAGAGAGGCTCTTTGCAAGTGTCCAGTGACAGGATGAGGGGAAATGGTTTTAACTGAAGGAAAATAGGTTTAGATTGGAGCTTAGGAAAAAGTTCTTCAGTCTGAGGGTGGTGAGACTGGAATAAAGTCTGGAATATCCCAGAGGGGTTGGGGATGCCCCTCGCTGGAGGTGTTCAAGGCCAGGTTGGATGAGGCCTTGAGCAACCATCCTTGGCAAGTGCCCTTTCCCATGGCAGGGAGGTTGGATTAAATTATCTCTGAGGTCCCTTCCAGCCTAAGCCAGTCTGATTCCATAATTTTGTTCCTTTCCATAGATACAATGACCAGAAAAATAAAATGATAACATAAAACAATAAAAGGCATCATATTAACTAATTACATGTCCAATCAAGTTTTAGTGAAGGGCATGAATAACTTCTTTCTATGTTCTTTCTAAACACCAGACAAGCAGAACCACCAAAATTCTCTGCATTTCTATTAATTAATGCTAGCTGTGAACAGAAGGAGTGGAGGGAAACTACCCTGGTTTATATATTAAACTGAGGCTCAGTCTTCCTGCCTCATCTTCTATAAAATGAATGATTTAACCTCAGCAGCAACCATTAACTATTAGGAAAGCATTACTGCAACAAGGGAGGTACACGTGGGTGCCACCAGTTCAGAGGCAGTATGTGCCCTGGATAAATAATGGGCTCAGAGCTAAATTCATCAAAGGCAGAATAGGAAGATGCCTTGAAAGGGAGAGAGGGAAAATGAATTCAATGAATCATGTAAGTGGCAGCCTACATCTTGAGGGAACAGCTCTACATACTGTAATTATGAAGGTGTTACATGCAGAGCTTCATCAGGAAATGCTGGAGAGGAGAGAAGAGCTTAGAAGCAGCATGTTGGTGGCTGCTCCACGGGGTGGTTCCCATTCAGGGCTCATGGACACTTCTGAACCATGCTGGGACAGGCCCTGGTGGGGCTGGGAGATCCACAGTCTCTTCTGCATGGCACCTGATGGGAGAAAGAAGGAAACACAGGACTGCAGATTTGCTTTGTAAGGGATATTATCTTGCCACAAAGCTCCTGTTGACCACGGGTCAAAACTGCAGCAGCCAGGCCAGTCCTTGAGGTAATTTAAGGAAACTCTTTTGCAGCTTCTTTCCAACTCAAGTGCATAGAACAGTAAAACATTTGCATTTTTAGAATAAAAACCCCCCTGAAATACTACAGAGAACCTGTCACACAGTATTGGTGGAGTAGGTGCTTCTAGGCCAATTAATTCTGATGCTGCCTGGACACATCCAGCCATCCAGTTCATCTCTTTTTACCTCTTTTTTCCTTTTGAGGGTGGCAAGGACCTGCTGCCCAGGGGACTGATTCCTTCCTCTCCCAGACCAGCTACCAGAGCCACCTTCTCCCTCTTCTAGAGCAGCCCAGGCTTCCTTCAATGCACATGCACTGCAGGGGGGAGCACAGTTCACAACCAGAGCCCATCTGCAGCAAGGATCTGAAACTCAGATAGTCCCAGTTTAGAAGTACCCTGTGGCTACTCATCTGAGAAGGTTATTTGGTAGCTCAAGAGCCACTGAACAAGGGACAGATGCAGTATCATGAAACCAAGATTATCATCATACCAAGATCATCATACCACTGACTGTGTCACATGTATGGCCAAATAAATACACCCAGTGAATCCCCTCTACAGCTTCCAGAGCTGATCACTGATGAACAACTCACAGCCTGAGCTGTGATTACACAGGGCATTCAGTGAATAATTTCAAATTAATGAATGTGTTCTTGAGTGCTTAAAGCCCTTTCACATGTCATTTGTACACAAAAGGGCCTTCAGAAGCACCAGGAGAACTTTGGGGAAATGGGTTCTCTCTGTGAATGGCTTTAGGAGTTTAAATTCCCACTTGATGCTTTGCTAAATTAAGAGAGGGGAATCTCAGGCAGATTTGGATTATACACCAGGTTGGATTATCAGAGGGTCTAAATGAAGCTCATGCTACTGGAAGCACCAGTGCACCCTGTATGACACATTTTGCATCTGGCTCACTCCTGTGGCAATGCTCTGAGGCAGTCACTGCTGCAGGGGAAAGGGTTTCCAACAAGCTCTGCACAAAACCTGCTCAAGTAGCAGCAATTGCTTTGGGAATCCAGAGTCCACTTTGCCCCAACACTTCAGACACTGCAGCTGAAAACGAGTTGGGACAAACTAACACTGAATTGTAAACAGTATTGGCTGCAGGGCCAAAGGCTGTTCCTACATCACAGACTATTTACTGGGGTAGAAGATTCAGTTCCTTAGAAATACCAGATTTTGTCACTGCTTCCTGCACCTGGCTGGGGGGCCATGCCCAGTGCTTGAAGAAATCAGTCATGGGTGCATCTGGAATTAACTCTGGAGGGTGCTACATGGGGAGCTAAACAAGAAAAGCTCCAGAAGCTGCAGCTGGTATCAGGACAGAAAAAGAACCTCCTTCACCTTCCTTCTCTCCCTCCTGGGAAAAGAACAATTTCAGGTCTTGTAAGAACTCTGCAGCCCTTTCAAAGCTCTTCCAGGTGTTTCCAGAGGTCACTTCTCCAAATTGGGAAGGAGAAGCAGGCAGGATTAGAAAGGATCTCCTAGGTAATTAATTTTCTGTCTGAGAAGGAACAAAAAAAGTGCATGCAAATTCAGAGATCACAAGCCAGCAGCAGGTATTTTTTTTAAGACTCACACGACTGGAAACAGGGTGACCTACATTTCTAATCTAACTTCTTCATGCCCATCTCAGAAATTTCCCATGCAATGAATTTTAAGGCTCTGGCCAGTTTGAAATTGCTGCTATCTCATGCTAGGCTGCACTGGTCACTTGTAAGTTTGACAGTTCATAGAGATTTTTCACAGGTAAAGCAGTGGCTGCTGGAACCACAAGTGCAGCAGCTTTCATTTTAAACCACACATTTTTCTCTTTAACTTAAACATCCCTTTGAGTGCAAAATAAAAGAAGTGGATAATATAGCTGACCTAGTTTTTATTAAACTTCAGGGGGATGCCTAACCAGTCTGTGATGAGCTGACACTGATTTGAACTAAAAAACAACCCATGTAAATTCATAAAATCTGGATTCAGATATGATTATTTATTGTCACTGCCACCCAGATTCCAATGGATGGCCAGAGGGTGAATGCATAAACAGCAAAATAGGAGCAAATATCTATATTTTTAAAACACAGAAGACAGTATTTAGGATACATGAGGCATATCTGCTGAGTAAAATGGGCAAGCTCAACAAAATACAGCTAAAATTAGAGATTGGGTCATCATGTATTCAGATTTGTCACCTGAAATTGATTTAGCCCTTACCTCTCAATTCTTTTGCCCTTCTTCACTTCCAATATACTTTCTACACACAAATACACTGCCCCAGGTTCCACAGGAATCAGAAGCTGCTCCATTGCTATCCCAGATGCCTACAAAGGGCTGACAGAATTCCTGATTCACACTGGAGCATATTGCTAGATCTGGCCTAAGTTCACAAGGAGATCCATAAGAACTGCAGTACAGTGACAGGAAAAGTAAATGGCAAAAGAAATTACATTTATCACCACTTCCAAAAATAATCATGGAAGAGAAGTCCCAAGAGAAAATGAACATTTTTACTTGCCTCATTTTTTCTAAGCTGTTAACCCATCCCAGACTAGCAGATGATTTGAAGCCCTACAAAAGAGAACCAGTGAGTGCACAAGGAGCCAGCACTGTTCCAAGGAGGCTGGGATTCTCCCTCCCACAGGCACAGCAGGAGCAGCAGCACAGCAGCTCACCTGATGCTGCAGGTGGGGTGGCTGCTGCCTTCCTGCCACGAGACACTAAAGGCTCCTAGCTGGGAGTGCTGAGGAGGTGAGGGATGAGGGTCTCCTTCATGATCCCTTCAGAAATCTGCTCCTGAGGTTCCAGGGAAATGTTTTTTGAGGCCTGATGTGATGTAAATATTAGAGTTTGGATGCAAATAACCCCTGAGCTGTGGGCTGGAGAGCCAGGTCCTCTGAGAAGGGGCAGCTCTGGGCACAGGCAGGAGGCACACACACAGAGCTGCCTGCAGGTAACCTTTCAAGATCACAGGAAGAACTGAGAAAAAACAGGCAATCATCTTTCCTATTGAAAAGTCTTTTGCAAGCTGTAATTTTGATATGAAAAATACACATTTTTGGAAGCCAGGAAGAAGGTAGAAGAAAACCTGTTACACAGATGTCATGATAACTACTCTCCAGTCATTTGGTAAACACATTCCCAAGAACACTTGTCATCATTTTTTTTTTCCCCTTTTCATTTTACTGATCTTACAGCACATAGGAAAAGAAGCACCTGTGAAAACAAATGCAAGAGTGATTGCACATTCAGTCAGAGAAAGTTCCATTCTGCTACCCTGCAAAAGTAGTGATGAAAATTTAAAGAAGGAGATCAAGGAGAGGCAGCCACTGCTGTTTGAGTGGCAGAGCAGTGATCTGTGTCAAATGGCAGAGACACACAACACCTCTCAGCCAAGAGGTGACCACATCAGCCTACAAATTTACCATGGAATTTGGCAAGAGTGATGATTTTCTTCACATTCATACTATCATAGGAGGTATTGTGTTGGAAGGGAGCTCCAAAGGCCATCTAGTCCAACCCCCCTGTACTCAGCAGGGTCATCTCTAGCCAGGTCAGGCTGCTCAGAGCCTCTTCAAGCTTGGCCTTGAATGTCTCCAGGGATGGGTACTCCAGCAGATCTCCCAAATCTCCCCTTTTCCAGCTTAAAGCCAGTGCCCCTTGCCCTGTCCCTACAAGCCCTTGTGAACAGACCCTCCCCTGCTTCCTTACAAGCCCCTGGCAGGTACTGGCAGGTGCTCTCAGGTCCCCCAGAGCCTCCTCTTCTCCAGGCTGAACAACCCCAACTCTCAGCCTGTCCTCACAGCAGAGCTGCTCCAGCCGTCTGATCACTTTCGTGGCTCTCCTCTGGACACCTTCCAACAGATCCATGTCCTTCTTGTGTTGGGGGCTCCAGAGCTGGACATTCCCTGAAAAGATGCCTTGAATCTGCCTTCATTTATTTCTCTGGGCATATGTGCACTGTCTCTGTGCAAAGCTGCATTGAAACCCTACACTCTTCTTGGAGTAAATCCTGACTACATGCAAAACTTTAACAGGAAGACAAAGACAACAGCTGAGTAACATCTAAATGTTCATTTAGGTAAGAAAGTCTGTGCATAGACATTATATCTGTTCCTTCAACCTCCTTTAATTTCTACACCTATGAAGCAAGTCCTTTCCAAGTCTCTTTTTCTTTGCATTAGCTGAATTTAATTGTAAGTGCTAACTGAGAAGTCTCAGAGTCTCTCAGCTCATTAGTGAAACATGCACCAAAAGAGTTAAGTAGACAACTGACATTTTATCATTTTGTACCTTTAAGCTTATTTTAATGAGAACAGATCCCATTTTTTAGTAAATTCATAAATAACTTTCCTCATAATGAATTGCCTCTCCATGAAATTTTAAGATGGATTTGAATTTGCCAGGAGAAGGATGATTTCCTTTGTAATTAACTAATGTATCAAAAGGGATCATTTATAATATCTGTGGTCAACATCAGTCAGAACTGTTACAGGGCAGCTCAGTAGGGCATGACTAATGAGCACATGATGGAATCAAAACTGACAGACAGAAAAGCCATCAATCATTAATTTGCATCCTGAATTTCACATTTACAATGGGCAGTCTGCATCAAAGGGATGTGATTTGGGGACAAGCTACAGGCTTGAAGTCAGAGTCAAATCTGAAACGTGGCAGAAGTGACTGCAGAACTGAGCACTGATCTCAGAGTCAAAATAAGGCTGCCCAAGCATTTGTCATTATTCCTATGAAAGTGCTACCAGCTTTTCTCAGTGTCTCCCAGTCCTTCTGTGGATCTGGTTCCAGTCCTTCTCTGACTCTAGTTCAAGGAAGTTTGTGGAAAGCTGTTCCAGAGGAACTCAGCCCCACATCAGCCTTATCAACACCAAATGTGTGGGATGACTTAACCATGGAGCTGCACCTGTCAGAGGGACAGAAAATGCTCAGAGGAGAAAAAGAAGTTCTCAAACTCATCTCAAACCATCCTCCTCAGTTAGCACTGGTGTACATGGCTATTAGGCTATACATGTACTAATTATCAATAGCAGATAGAGCAAAAAGAAACTGGGGTCCTTACACCCCCATTATGCATATTCCAGGGAGTTTCTTCCACTTCAGCCTGGCTGCAGGCTGGTGTCATGCACTGCAGAAAGCACATTTACTCTTCTAGTACCTGTGCTCACAGTGTCTTTGTGTCTTCTAGCTCCATTCCACCCATTTCATGTGGTTTGAGACTGCTCTCTGATGCTAACTGAAGTGTAGAGGGATCACCAGAAAACCAGCTTCAAAACAAGCTCCTGATCTAAATGAAAAGCACTAATCAATGAAGGCACACCACATACCAAATACCACACACACCTGCCTCTTATCTGCAATGCCAAAGAGGAAGATGGGCCCGACCTCACCCTGATGCACATCACAGCCCAGGAGCAGCACTAGGGGAAGCATCAGGGTCTTAAGAGGGTGGGGGTGACACACAACAGCAGGACAAAAGGGTGGCAGATATGGCCTCATGTTGGAATCAAATCAAATAACTTTTCTAGGCCCAGTTCCAGGAGTTAGGCATGATCCTGAGCAAGATCCAGTGCTTGATTTCTGTCTCTAGCACCACAGCAAAGGGCTAGAAATGAATACAAATACTGCAAAAGAGTATCCACAACAATTGTCTATTTTGTTTTGCTTCCAATACTTCTTGTCCCTCATCCAACCTGCCCACTCATTCCTGGTTTGTCAGCCTTGGCAGAATTCAGTGTTACAATCACAGTCAAGATGACTATTAATAAACCAAGTGTGACACACTGTCCAGATCCAAGTCACATCCTGCTGGCACACAAGTGGTTTGGAGGACCACACAATGCCAGGCCTACCCCACATGCAGCTCTAGAGGCTGCCCAGAGATGTCCAGGGCTTTACCCACCATATGGAAGGAGCAAAAATGACCCAGGAAGCACAGGAAGGGGCTAGGAACAGTGCCAGGGCTCAGAGAAGACACTCCCTCAAGCCTGAGGCATACAGCAGGTGAAGGAGAGAGGGTTTTTGGCTCAAGGCCTTTTGCAATGCAGAGCAAAGGCTCAGTTTGGCTCTGCTTGACTGAGGTAAAATTCTGGTTATCAGCTGCCACTCTGTGTTTAAAAGGCAATTGTTCAGCCATGGTTTCTGTACAGAGAGAGCAAAGCTTACCCATGCGAGGGTTAAAAAAAGGCTGTGATGCAAGAATTCACTTTGTCACTGTGGAGAGACTAACCTTAATTTTGCAGCAAGGATTTACTCCTGACAACAGCAGCTCCTGGTCGTGGCCACATGCCTTATTTATGAAGCTCTTTCACAAACATCCTCAATGGTTCCAAGCTGGGAGCAGCCTAATAGAAATGTATTCCACCATCTCCATGCTAAATCATCCTTCTGAAGGTCATGTTTTTCCACCTCATTGTGTTTGAGTCAGCTGCTGGGAGATGGCCGTATTTCCTCAGACACTGCCACAGAGAGGGAAAGAAGGGGAACATTTCAGCCTCTACTTGGAATATTTTTGCTTTCAGGGGTTTAAATGCTCTAACAGCTGCTTGGAGCCTCACATAGGGTAAGTAATAATGAGGCTTGTAAGGAGCACTCAAAGAAAAGAAAACCACTTCCAGACAGATTTGCTGCATTACTCTTCAGTAGAAGACTTTTTGCCTACTGGTTTGGGTAGTGTTCAGTGCCAATGAACTCAGCAACATTTTTGAGAGGAAGGATGTATGGCTGCTCCTTTTTATTTCATCTTTATGAGCCTACTGAGACACAAGAGGCAGAAAGGATTTTAAGTTCTTGTACTTAACATTCATTTCAGGACGCAGTATTTCCAAAATTCTGTACTTGAAAATCAAATATTTATCAACTTGGGTTTAACATACCAGATTTTTATTTGCAATATCTCTATTTCTTACTGTAGATCTTTGTAATCTATTTACCATTCTCTCCAAAAGTATCTGGTACATTGTGTGGAAAACCAAAAAGACTGTTTGGGTTTTTTTTCCCTTAATTTTTGTATTTTCAGTTCTAAATAAAACAATGTTACATTAAGATTGATTTAAATCCTCTGGTAGCCAGTAAAAACTCTATTTATAACCTGGATCAAATAACACTTTGCAAATCACACTGAATTGTTTTGATGTAAAGCTGGATGGTTTGGGGTTTTTTAAGTAAAAATATAATTTCTAATGGCTTCAAGATATAGTATTTGGTTTATTGTGTCAAAATTAAGTCTACATTTAATTCAATGGGCTTTTTTTTTCTATTAACAACTTTTTCCTGTATTTCAATCATTTTGCAAGCCAAAATATCAGTTGTTCATACAGCTCTGGGTACATCTAATCCCACACAAACCCAAAAGCAAGGTGTCATACTTTGCAGAAGATAGAATGTCTCCTCACGGAACCATAATTACACATGCATATGGTTGGCTGTGTCATCATTAGCTCTAATACCAAATGATTTAATCAATGCAGACAGTAATTAATGCAACTCCCTTCCCTCTCTGCTGAACAACTCTTCCAACTGCACATTGGAAACGCCCTGAGAATCACAGACAGGGCTGTTAGCTGGGACCTCTGGGGCTCCACTCCTGCAGGCTGGGAGCAGCTGATGCCCTCACTCTGAGTAACATTTGAGAACCCTGAGCTGCCAGTTGAGCAGCACACCACACAGCACATGGGCTGAGAAATTCCACACCACTTGTGGCTATGATGCACCTGAGGTTCTGGTTGCCAAATGCAGTTCTCTGTGGGTTTAAATCCCAGCAATACTTCTAATCTTTGCCATGCCACAGGTAACTCTGCATTCATTGCCATGCTACAGCCCTCAGTACAGCACTGGAGAGGGGGGTCTGAGAACTCCACCCACACAAACAAAAGGAGGGACTAGAGACCTCAAAGGCTCTCTCCAGGTCCTGTGCTGAGACCCACCCCACCAGCAAAGCAGTGGAGTGCTCATCCCAGTGAGTTGAGCACAGAGCCAGGCTGCTCCTGGCCTGAGACACCAGTGAGCAGAGGAAGGTGGGCTGCTGCAGAAAGCTGCTGGAGAAACACTGCAGAGAATGCAAGACTGAGAAGATGCATTTGTCTCTCTACAGAATATTCTGGAGGTACTGCCACAGATGTGCTCATTTTCCATTGGGATTGAGGTAACCCCACAGTGGATGCAGAAATGTGCTGTGACACTGCCAGCTCAGGTGGCAATGGCAGTGAGGATGCACTAGGCAATTACTGGATTTCAGTGCTGGGGGGGATCTCTGGCAGGTTTTGAGGGGTTGCTACCAAATCAAGGTGTTCTCTGCTCTGGGGAGCCCGTGGCATCTCAGTGCCAGCCCCTCAGGAACATGCTACCTGTGCCTCCCACCCACAGTTTGGCTTCATGATCCAGGTCCTGCAGGTCTATCAAGTGTTCCTGCTCAGTCCCAGCTCAGTCGTGCAGGAGTCAGCCACAGGACCCCAGGAGCTGCTGGCAAGATGCAGGAACCTGCTGAGCACCACACCCCCAGCCCATGTTGTATGGGAGACTGGACTAGCTGAGTAGTAGGGTCTCTGATGACCTTCAAATCCACAAATCTATTACTTCAAGTATGTGATCAGTTAATAATAAACTCACAATTCTGATGCCTTTTGTGCAGTTCCAAAGGTTATTATCCCTTTTCCACCTAGGATTCATTTTGCCTCTTAATTCAATAACCTATTTTTAAAATCCAACAGAAAGCCCTGCAATCATGAGCACCACAGGTAAATTACATTTTGAGCAGAAGACTACAGTCTGTTATTGCTCTTAAATTTCCTACTTTTTCATTTCAAGAACTATCATAAGCATTTTAGAGAAAAATGCCTCCTAAAATCCATAAACAAATAATGAGATTTTGCACTTATCTCCAAAGTAATTTTGCGATTGTATTGCTAAGCTCTTTAATTGTAATTGATTATGTCCAATTTTCCCTGAGAATTTAATCCTAGGATTCAGCTCAGTTACTCTATTCTGACTGACCTTGACTACACGAGATGCAACACTTGTTGTTGAAATTGAACAAAATTGGTTCCCTCTTTTGAATGTTTTGAAAGATTAAGTGTGAAATTACAGATTGAATATCAACCCCAGTAATACCAAGGTCATGCAAGTTAAATCAGTTACATCTGAGCACTCAGGGTGTGATTGGGGAGCAGAGGCATTAAAGGCTTTTCCAGTGTTGTCTCTAATCCACAAAGGACTTGAGTTTTCTGGAGAAACAGAACAGCAGAGGGAAAGCCACACCAGCTTCAGGAAGCTGTCAAGGAAACTCACTGACCACAAACTGCCAAATACCCACACTCTAGATTAAAAACTAATTGCAGAAAGTTGACGGCTATTATGGCCAAACTGCCAGTTTTCATTAAAAACCAAACAAACCAAAAATCAAACCCCCAAAGCCATCACTTAGCAACAGCCAAACCCTGCCCCTGCTGGTCTGATACCGCGGGGTCTTTCAAGCCTGGCTGCCAAAACACAGAGGCAGAAATCAGAAGAATTCTCCCAGGTGCCACCTCTTTCATCCCCTTCCCCCCTTCTCACCCCCTGCCTCCTTTGCAGGTTTCCTGGGAGCCGCTGTCACGCTGTTTTGGGGAACTCTCTGAGTAGGATGCCTGAGCAGGGGGACTGGGAGGCTTCCCAGTTGCCATGGCAATCAGATTAAAGCCCCATCTTCAGCCAGAGGAGCTGCTGTCTTTGGAGAGGAGCCTCATCCAGCTGCACCTTCCCTTTCCTGCTGAAAGTGTCCAGTCATGCAGGGGCGAGGCTCTGAGGGCAGGCAGGGCCACCCCTCTCAGGCAGAATGGTGACAGCTCCATGTCCCCTGGGCTTCCCCTCTGCCTTCAGTTTACCTGTCACTCTCCAAGCTAAAAACAAAATTCCAAGTGCTAAGAGTTCAGACAATCCAACCTAAGACAGTGCAGGGATGGCATCTGATCTCAGGCAAAGCTTCTCCATCATCTGGATCAATAAATCAATGCTAAATAACAGAACCAATTGCTGCATCTCCCTCCTCTCAAGTTTTCTAGTTTATATATTTTATGCAGATGAAACATTTCCTATGAGGTTTGTTCTCAGTTCTGACATTTTCTTCTGTCTTTCTCCCATCAAAATGATCATGTAAAGCTCTCTGGCTACTGCCATTGATGTCACAACACATGAGGCTGGAAAACTGTTTGTTCTGCAATCAAAAGCAGATTTGGGAAGGAATGGTAATCCTCCTTAAAGGCGATACAAGTAGAGTGCAGCTCTCTCAAATTCTTCAGGGTTCTGACATTATTTCAGCAAAGTCTTCTTACATTTAATTTCCACCACAGAATCCCTTGTACAGCACAGTTCTGACAGTGTACATTCTGTCATTGGCAAACAGCATTACATTTTGGTAAATAAAACCTTCGATTCAGTTCACAGCCTTAAAATGCTCCAGCTGAAGCAATCTTCTCTGAAAATACAGCCTGGAATAGACTTTCAGAATCAAAGGCCACCCATATCAGCAGAATATCTCACACAAGAGTGACTGGCTGGGTCTGCACAGCCCCAGCTGATAACCAAACACGGGCTGCTAGAATTGCCAGCTGCTGGGCACTGCACTGGCAGTGCCATGGCTGGAGCCAGCAGTGCTCCTGAGCTGCTCCCTCTCCTCTGTCCTCACAGCACCCGTGGCACTTGGCAGTAATTCTGCAGCCCTTGGCCCCCTGTTTACAGCAGTGCAACCTCATTGACTCCACTGAGCCCCAACAGAAGAGTTCAGCACAAACCTGGCACATTCCAGGCTCAGCCCTGCTCTCAGTGCCAAGGAAGCCTTTGAAAGCAGCGCCAACTGCATCACTGAGACATAATAAATACAGCAAAAAAATCTGGTATATTTACTTTGCAGACCAAAGGGAGTCTCCACAGATGAAGAGTGTCAATGGTTTACAGGAAGACATCGTTTGCTTGAGATATTTGCCTGCTATTTCCTCTCAACCTTGCAAAAACTCCCAGCAGAAGCAGGATTATGAGCAGCTCTTCCAGAGAGAGCATTGTCTGTTACAAACAGCAATTGGACCAGCCTGTTTCTTTTATTAATTGAAAAACAGCACTAAGGAAAATCTGTATTCTCCAGGCAGGTCAATTACTTAAATACAAACAAAGGGCAATGCTGAAAAGCATTTATTATTTTATTATTTATAGCCTAGTGTGAAATTCAAACCCATTTTTAAAACTCAGAGTAAATATTTGGTCGTTCACCCTTCCTTGCATATGCACACAGGCTTGGTTTTGCATGACAACTTATTTGCCTTATTAAAACCAAATGCAGTATTTTCAAAAAAAGATATTTCTTCATTTTTATCAAGTCCCAGTAACACTTTATTGGCACATTCTCATGTAGAGTTTATGAATTACTACTAATTTCATTCTTGATCTCTAACTTAGCATGGGAAACGTTTAATTTCTGTAAAGACATTTTGACTCCAATTTATGTCGTTTGTTTACTGATTGGTGATTTTCATTTCATATCATTTATACTCTAATTAGGTTTTCTTTCCCTTTTGAATAGGGTTTGTGAATTCATCACGAGCACCACAGGCAGTTCTGAAAACCCCCTTAAGACAGACAAGGGTTAATTACCATTTTGGATGGGTGAACAAGTAGCAGCTAATTTTCTACCTACACCATGCTCACTGAGAATTCAGATCTCACCAATTTGCCTTGTTCCTAGGATGTATTAGAGAAACCAGAGGCTGAAAGTTGGAAAGCTGAACACGAAAGGATAATCAACTGCACATCATGATCTGCCCAGCTTCTGGCTTCAGCAGCTTTGTGCGAGAGGCAACTGTTCAGATCTCATCCATAATAAACCTGTTCACAGGTAATCCCTGGAGCAAGGCAGCTATTTCCATTGTCAGGATGGGGGTTATCTTTTTTTTTCTTTAGTAAATAGTGAATCATGTTTAACTCTTCTCCAGAGCACAGCAGACATTGTAAGCAGTGCCCTCTCTTTGCTACAAAGTCATTTTCTGATATTTAAACAAAAAGGCTCAAAAGGAGCTACCCATTCTCTAACCTGTCAGTCTTTTAGCTGGAAGGATCCCCACTAAAAACCTTACACTGACAGCTCATACTGGACTTTCCTCCTCCCTAAACACTCACCTTTAACTTCTGTACAACCTGCATTCCAGAAGGAATGATTGATCTCTTTTTTCCTGGTTGTCCTATAGCAAAGAAACTAGAAACAGCAAAACTTCCACTGCAAACTGCCCAGTTTGTTCTACATCACTGCAGAGCTGGACAGAAGTGAACTGCCACTGAGCTGCTTTACTAACAGCTGAAATCAATGAGATTCAGTCCTCATTTCTACCAGGTAGCAGCCAGAGGGAAATTAAACTTGTAGCTGAGAGCTGGATTGTAAATCTGATTTCCAAAACTTCACACTTGATGGGGCAAAAATTAGGTGGGTAAATCTGCAGTGTTTCCATTGCAAAGTCCCAGTGACTTGAGCAGCATGGCACTGCAAAGGCATGCACAGCAATTAATCACCAACACTGATGTCATAAATTAAACTCCCTCTGAGATTTTATTAGACAATCCAGTGAATGATTTCCCCAGCATCCTTCAATAGAGCTGTAATTAGGAGCATATATTCCAAAGGATTTTCAATGAAACGCCAGATAACCCTACACTGTGAACACCAGCTTTGTGAAAACATGGCAAGGGCAATTTTTTTGTCCAGTAAAATCTTTTGCTAACTCCAAAAACTTTTTACCATCCAATATTTTCCAGATTGGTTGTGCTGGTGTGGATGGCTGAAGAGAACTGGGAGGCAAGAAATCCACAAGATGAGTGAAACCTTCCCCCTTGTTTATAGTCACCTAGTGGAAGGAACTGCTGCAATTCTCTTACTAGTTCTCACTTTTATAGACAAGAACAGTGGTTTTTCCACATGAATGTTGTTTTAGGAATTAATAAAGGGACTTTTAAGTATTTTTAATCCAAAACAGACCAATCCCAGAACAATAAGGTTGGCAAAGACCTTTAAGATCATCAACCATCTACCCAGCATCATCATGACAACTAAACCACGTCCTGAAGTGGTTTACACATCCACACCTCCAGGGGTGGGGACTCCACCCCCTCCCTGGGCAGCCTGTGCCAAGGCCTCACCACTCCTTCAACACAAAAGCTGTAACTTTATATTCATCAAAAATATTAATGTTTGGGTTTAGTTCAACTGAAAATGGCATTTTCCTTATGTTTATGAATTATTGGTGAGTAGAAGACTTCAAACTGTCATCAGCCAAGCAACTTAAAACAGAAATCCACCAACACTGCCTGTTGTCATTAGCTAAGAACATGAGCACACGATGAAATTATTGGATGCTTAGGTAATTCAAGACTTTAGAAAAAAAAAAAAACATAACAAAAAAACCCTTTTCCTCTAGTGTGCAGAGCACTGGACAGTGACACTACAGGCAACACTTCCTTGCTACTTGGCACTGTAAACAAGAACAAATACTGATTAATTTACTGGCACCCACCATGGGAGACAGTAGTAATTATTTTTATACTTCAGAAAAAATAGTCCACATTGAAATAAAAGATTAAAGGGATTTTAAAGTGCTTTTTTTTTAAAGACAGACAGGTTAAAGAGGAGAGTCACTCAATGGCACAGCCTACCATGGCACTGGCAGTCAGGGGGTTGTGGTTAACAGCATTAGACAGTGACAGGAGCAGAACTGGGCACGGCAGGCTGAGCTAGTTCTGGAACCTGGGAAAAAGCACTTGGCGGTGCAGATTTTCAGCAGTAGATGCTCCCTCTCAGGTGAGAAGCCAAGTGCATGCTTATCACACTGACCTTTAGGAAAGGAAAGATTTGGGAGGCTTAAGGGAATCATCCTGGGTCTGTTATTTAACTCCTCTAAACACATTCTTGTTAAGCCATAACGACCTTAAACAAATGGATGGAGGCACTGGCTGGGTTTTGGCTGCTTTATGGCAGTGGCTGCTTCTCTCCTTGGCCTCCTTCTCACCTCTGCTGCTGTTCAGAGCTCTGCTGAGCAAGGGCAGTCAGAGGGGTGAGCACGGACAGCCCGTGTGTGTCACCTCACACCAGTGCCACTCGGATGGGCACATGCCCCATGGCACGGGGCTGATGCCTTGGCAGGGGACAGAGGGTGGAGAGGAGGTAACAGCCTGGCTGCAGATGCTCTGCACCTAAGAACTGAGAGAGCTGGGGCTCTTTAGCCTGGAGGAGACTGAGGGGGGACCTCATCAATGTCTATCAATATGTAAGGGTGAGTGTAGAGAGGATGGAGCCAGACTTTTCTCAATGTCATCCAATGACAGGATGAGAGGCAATGGGTGCA
>JANHGL010013067.1:0-12057 GCA_024611195.1 Ceyx melanurus | reverse complement strand
AGAGTGGCTCTGATGCCTCCCTGGAGCAGATGGCACCGGGGATCCTGCTGCAGCTCCAGCACCACGCACAGCAGCGGTGGGTCCATCACCAGGGCCTCTGGTTGCTATGGAAATACAGATAATAATGAGCAGGAGGAGCAATTGTAGAGATGCACCAGTTGCTAACGTGCAATCCAGTGCACTTTGTCGGGCTGTAACAACATCCTAGCTCCAGAAACTGCATCGTGGAGACGTTCTGGAGGAGGTTTCTTGGTGTTTGGAAACAGGGAATGGTTGAGGAGAGTATTAAATGGGACAGACCCTTGCTAGCCTAGTTCTGTGCCTTGACCCCATGGGTGCTGGGCACCAGAGCACCACCAAGCACCCAAGGGTGCCCTCTCCAGCCCCCTGTCAGGTGCCTGCTTCCACCCCTTCACCAAAACACCATCTATTCCTTCTACTCCCTCGTAGGAGCAACCCTCACTATTCCATTCAGCATCACACACTCTCATTTATTTCATTCCCTGATGATCACTGCCCTTTCCAAATAAACCCAGCAGCACTGCAGTTTCCTGTGGGCTCCACGTGCGACCCCCCCAAGACAAGAGCTCTTTGTGACAACCAGTCTCCAAGATTATTTTCTCCCATCAGCTGCCCCTGGTTTTTAATCAAAGGAGGCTTTTACTACTCACCACTCCAGCACATTCGTTGTGGGATGTGAAAGGCAGCCTTGTTCCTCCTGCTCCTGTCGCTGTGACTGGGAACAGCTATCAGAGCACTGGGAAAATCAACCCAGAAAAGTCATTTCTGCAGCGGCCAGAGCAGCCTGCCCACTCCTCCATCACCACAGTGAAGCTGCAGGGCTGCGAGCCCACAGCATTTGGGTTTTCCATGGGGCCAAGCAGACACTAACTCAGCAGCAGCTCAGTGAGGTGGGTGTCTGAGGAGCATTTCATCCGAGAGAGGTGCAGCCCCTTCAAACCAAACTGCAGTTTGCTGGCTCTGCAACACACCCTGCACGCCTGGTACTGCTGGGTGCCCTGCAAACACAGCACCCCGGGGTGGTCTCTGCCATGGCATTTCACTTGGGTAGCTGGAGGAAAAGTGAGAAGGAGGAAAAAAAGACCTGAAGAAGAGCTGGAGGTGCCAGCTGCACCCGTGGCTTGGCCACTGGGGGGGTTGGCACTGTGGAGATGCAGCTGACCTCTGCTCTGGGGCTGGTGGTGGGTTTGAACGTGTGCACTGGCACCACCCCCGTGTCTCTGCAGGGCTCAGGGTGCCCCGTGACACAGGAAGGGTGACCCTGGCACGGTGGCACCACTCGCTGCTGCTCAGAGTGAAGCACCCACACGCTGCCCTCAGGGCACTGGGCATCAGACTAGCTCCCTGCAGACACACCTTGCAGCACCCACACACTCCCCTCGGGGCACTGGGTGCCGGGGGAGCTCCCTGCAGACACACCCTGAAAAGCAAGAGCTCCAGCCAGCCCTGGCAGCTTCACCTACGGAGGCAGCCGAAGCCAGCGAGTCGAGTGTGCCACGGCTGAGCAACGTGTACGTCCAACCCAGAGCTCCTCTACACACCTCAGCACAGCCCTGTCAGCACAGGGATGGCGGCTGGAACACAAACTCTGGCTTTGCTTCCCAGGAGCAGGCCCTGGCAGGGCTGGCACCGCGGGCTCCGGGATGCTATTTTAGGCGAGGGCTGCTATCTTTGTCCCACAGATGCTCCCAAAATACCCTCCACTGGCATCAGTGCCCGTGGGAAGCACTGCCACCCCACCGAGGGGTCACCCACCCGCTGCTGCCACCCCTCTGCCAGGGCATACCCCACGGGGACCCACCAACCCCGGGGCTGGTCAATGCCAGTGCCAGGGCAACACCAAGTGTGTGCCCAAGGTTTGGTGTCCCTGCCAGGGTTCCCAAGTGAGCTCCGTGTCCTGCCACTCTCCAGGCGTCTCACCCCACCCTGGTGATGGAAGGGGCTCTTTTTTGTGTGCAAGGAAGGAAAAGTGAGGGCCAAGCTGGTATGAATGAGAGGCTGTTAGTCACACACGCCGGCGATGGAGATAAATCTGGAAAGGAAAAAATGAGCCACGAGAGATTCGTGGGTACTTGGAAGGTGTTTTTGCTGGGAGCAGGCTTCCCAGAGAGGCTGTGGAGTCTCCTTCTCTGGATAGATTCCAACCCCCCTGGACACTGCACTGCTGGGTACCCTGCTCTGGGTGCCCCTGGGGAGTGGCACCAGGTGGTCCCTGCCAGCCCCCCACCAGTTTGTGACTCTGATCTGAGCACCACGGGGACTGAGCCTGCCCACCCAGCAGCTGCAGGAGCACAGGATGGATGGCAACACCCACCCAGCATCCTTTTCCACTCCACCACAGGAGAGCAGACCCAGTCACAGACAGTGGGGATGTCAAACAACCCTACTCCAAGTTTAACTCCTTTGTGGAAAGTGAACAGCCTGTTTCTGTGATGAGGAGTTCTCTTGAGCATGGTTAAGTGTCAGCTCGCTCTGGAAAGAGCATCTCCTGAAAAGACTTGAAGCCCAAGCAGGAGGGAAACCCTGTCTCCTACAGTGGTGGGCACTGCACCCCCACTGGCACTGCTGGTACCAGCACAAGGCTGGCTCTGGGGATCTGAGCACTCTGATCCCACTCAGCATCTCCACCACCACCACCCTGCACCACCAGGGCCACCCATCTGCCTGCTCTCCACCCGGGAATAAACCTTCCAGCAGGCTCAGTGGGAGAGTGAGCGCAGTGCCAGCCTCAGAGAATTCCCACTGCATGGCAGGGAGGAGGAGGAGGAGGAGGAGGACAGAGGCCTCTGGAGAGAGGAGGGGGCGATGCGAGGGTACCTTTGGAGATGCCAAATAAAGTGCACAGAAAAATCCAACCCAAACTGAAGGAAACACTCACCAAGATGATTTCCAAAGCAGCACCAAGGGGCAATCAGCGACTGCATTGTTTGTTGATGTTACTCAGCAGTTTGATAAACAGAAGCGATTTGTTCTAGTCAAAGGAAGCCTGTTATTTTTAAAACAACTTCACACGTTGATCTTTAAATCAGAAAGCCATGCAGGGAAATACACGAGACGCTGAAAACATTCATTAATCAATCCCTGAGCTCTTCCCCATCTCAACGTTGCCCGTTCCGTGCCCGCTTGCCACCTCCCTGCCACCTGCAGCACGCTGAAATGAAAGCCCAGGAGCAGCACCAGCAGACCCTGGCACCCCTGCTGCACCAGTGGCACCAGAGCTGAGCTGCTGCCCCTGCTTTGGGAGGGGTTACCGAGGGGCTCAAGTGCCAGTGGGGTCCTGGAGCTGGGGCTCCTCTGGCTCTGCTCCAGCAGCTCCCCATCTCTGCTGGGCTCCACCCAGAGCTGGACCCAGCCCTGCAGGGGGGTCTGCCCAGAGCCCTGGAAGCAGAGGGGAAGGATCCTCGACCTCTGCCCGGGTCCTGCCAAGCTGCCTTCTGTGCTGGAAGAGCCACTGATGGCTAGTGGAGAGCTTCGAGCAAATCTGGAATCAGGCTTGAACATGAAATTACGGGGACTGCTTGGAAGCGTTTGAATTATTCATGTGATTACCACATGCAGCATTGAGCCTTTAAAGTGCAAATTATTTGGGACCAAGCTCTAGCCTTATTTTCTGTAAAGCACAAAGCACGTTCTCCAACGGCACAAACAATCCCAGTCTAATGTATATCATTTTCCATGTCTCCCACTTGCCTGGCTTGCCTGCCAGTTTCCATGAGAGTGGGGATGCAGTGAAAACTAAAGTGAGTGCTCGGGATACTCCTCCCCAGTGGGTGCCTGGCATTGCAGCACCTGGCACTGGCAGTCACACAGGCAACGCTGAGACTGGTGATGGCAGGAGCTGATCTACCCGGACTGGGCAGGGCTGAGTGGGCACGGCCCAAGCTCATCCAGGTTGGGAAAGCCCCTTGGGATCACCCAGTCCAACCATCAGCTCTGCTCTACACAGTTCACCCCTAAACCATGTCCCTCAAACCACATCCAAACCACCCTGAAACACCCCCAGGGCTGGGGACTCCCCTCCCTGGGCAGCCTGTGCCAGGCTCTGGCTGCTTTTTCCCCTGCTGCCCAGTCTGCCCTGCTGCCCTGGAGCAGCTGAATCCATCCCACAGGAATTCCCCAAATGATGTGAAAAGGGGGTCTAAGGAAGCCCTGCTCCATGCCCTTACATCCAGTGCCAGGGCTGGGAGGGGTCTTGGCTCTTTCTGCAAGACTTCTGCAGTGTTAAGTTTCTTCCCCTTAAGAAACTGCTGAGTTTTCCTGTTCTTTAGACAGCCAGGCTGTGACAGAACAGACACCTAGCTCACTGCCTGTGCTGGAACAGCCTTTTGCAGGGTAACCTGAAAGCCACTCGTGGCACCACCAGCCTCAGAAGCCCACCAGCTCTGCTGGTGCCACAAGAACCAAGCGAAAGAGCCTGTTTTTCTGGGATAGCAAATGAAAGCGACCAGCTCCCAGCATCAGCTGAGCTGCAAGCACACAGCTCTGCTGCTTAATTGCATTACACAGCACAGCTAAGCACTCGTGGGCAGCGAGGGCTGGGCATGTGCAGCCACAGCAGCTGCTGGCCTGGGAGCAGCACTCAATGCCCAATGCTCTTCCCTAGGCACCAGAGAAACCCCCAGCAGCAGCCTGGGTGTAAATCAGCCTGGTGACGTTCACTCCTGGGCACCTGGCAGCACCCAGAGCTGTCTGTTACCACCCTTCCCAAGTGCCCTTCATTCTCCTGTCACCTGCAGCAATTTGACTCCTGAAGAACAGCGGGAGAGGGAAAGAGGAGTCTGGAGTTTGGCTTCCCCTGGATGGAGAGCACAGACGCTCGGGAGCCATCCTGCCACTCGGGAGCCATCCCACCTCTCCTTACCTCATGCCACCCAAGGGGTGAACCGTGGGCAGCACACAACCCCCTGCACACCCTTGCACACCCTCCCCCTGCACACCCTCCTGGCTTCACATGCACCCACTGCCCTGCCACGTCTGGAGACACCACTCTGCAGCCATGCCACCCAGCAGCAAGTTCTTGCTGAGTGTGGGTGCCCTGGCATCAGGACCCCAGCCACACACTAATGAAACCCAGAGCAGGGAAACAATCCAGCTGCTGCTGACCAGCAAAGCACCCGGAGCTGCCCATGGAGCAGCACAGGGAAGGTCAGACCTGATGTTAACACCTCTCAGCCTGGGTATGAACAACGGGCTGGGCAACGTCCCCTGCCCAAGGGCATCCAGGAGGGTCACGCTCACAGAGACCCGGCCGTGGCCACCTGAGCAAGGACCCCCAGTCCCAGCCAGGTGCAGGGAACAGGCTGCAGGTGAACACCTCTGCCCTGTGCCACCCACCACACTCAGCTTTGGGTGGTCCCACAGGGAAGAAAGGGGTAGATAAAAATGCCAGGTCACGGCAAAAGCACGGCTGCAGCACTGGTGGGAGTGCCAGCAGAGCTGGGAAGGTGACGGTGCCAGGGCTGTGGTGTGGGGAGTTTGGCTGGCGGGCAGCGTGCTCCTGCATGTTCCTCTCAGCTCACAACGCCCATTTCATCCCGTGGGGAGCACTCACAGAATTCATTTGTATTAATTTGGTCTAACTTCTTCCTTGAACTGCACTCCAAATAACTCTCAATTGCTCTTTTCCCTCCCTATCAGCCAAGTGCCACAAAAACTGCAGCTGGCGTGGTTAATTTTTTTCTTGCTCAGCTTCACAGCAAGAGCTGCAGATGCCCCTGGGGCTTGTTTTGCCCCCATCCTCCCCTCAGACCTCCCAGGGCCACCTCCTGGCCTCAAAGGACCTTCCTCCCTCCCCTCCAGAGGATGGCCGGGGTGGGTGCAGGGTGAGAAGGACGTGGGGACTGGAACGAGATGATCTTTAAGGTCCCTTCCAAGCCAAACCATTCCAGGATTCCATGAAACCCCCACCCAGTGCCACCCAGCAGCTAGGTTTCCATACCTGCAACTTTCAGTGCTCAAAGGGAGACGTTTTCTCCCCCTTCACCAGCACAATCCACGACAGTTTTCTTCTGATTTCTCTCAGCACTGCTGAATTGACCCACAGCCTCCTGTGCAGAGAGGGACAGCTAAATTCTGAATTATTTCTGAAGAGGCAAGCCAGCCCATAACCCAAACAGTGTTCCCACGGCCACACTTGCAGCCAGGGTGTAGATTTAACCCATCTCTGTGGTACACAGGGCATGGAAAAGCTCCACACACAGAAACTTCTGCAGTTCTCAGAGAGAAGCAGCATCACCAGCTGCACTGGAGGGCCAGAGCTGGTCCCTGGGCAGAGCTCACACAAAAAGCCACCCATCCTGGGTGACAGTCTAGGTGTCCCTGCTCTGGCAGGGGGGTTGGACTAGATGATCTTCTAGGCCCCTTCCAACCCCTGACATTCTGTGCTCAGGGGAAGCAGGACTGCACACAAAAACAAAGCAGTGCTGACAATACTAAACACAGCTTTTCTGACACCTCCCTGTAATTCCCACTCCCTCCTCCTCCCCCCTCTTACTTACTTAGCTCCCACTTTGATAATGGATAAAGGCTTTTTTTCTCTTGTTTTTAAATAACAGGGACAGGCATCTGTGCTCCCAGCCCACAGCCACAGAAGAGTCAGGCTATGAGAAAAGGCTGCCTCGCAACCTGAGCAGTGATTACTTCAATGAGGAATTTGGAAAGCATGGAAGTTTACTGCAGCTGTACCTGACTGAATAAATAGGATTTGGGATTCTAAAATCACCTTGCTTGGCATCAGTCCATGGTTTTCCAGTCAGAGGAGCCATGTGTTTTATGGCACTTGGCACCCTAGGAGAGGGAGAAAGCTTTCCCGGTGCCAGGGTGAGAGCTGGGACTGTCCCATCCCCAATGCCCCTCTCCTGGTAGCACAGAGGGATGCTCCCAGAGCAGGGGCAAGGCTGGTGGGAGGGGTCTGGGTCACCATGGAGGCAAGGGACACATGACAAGCTGAGGCTTTGCTCCCTGTCCTCGCCACATCTCTGTCACTCCCACACCCCCGACAGACTGGCAGCGTGCCCTGGCTTCCCTGGAGGTCCCACAGCCTGCAACAATCAATCCTGGGGATGAATCCCGATGTGAAAACCTAAGCTGTGGAGCACACTGGGCATCCCCTCTTCTCAGATGGGGAATGAGAGGAGGCATGGACAGCTTGCCAGTCTGCAAGGACTGAACTCTTGGCTTCCAAGAGCTGCAAGTTGAGGATGACACGTGGATCTGAGGGTCCTCCTGCACCCAGCAGCACGCAGCCCCCACCATCTGGGCAGAGCAGCTGCAGGGTGATGGGTCAGAGCAAGGGGCAGGTCTGGCACTGGCACACAGGGTCTCTGCACGCCAAGCAGCTCCACGAGGGAAGCTCTCCAGCTTCTGCTCCCCGCCTGAGCCGGGTGAAGGATGCTCACCGGGACGTGTGTAACCCCACAGCCTGACAATACAGGGTTTGAGATGAAAATGGGGATTATTTTAAGCACGTTCCCCCAGTTTTTTGCAGCTTCTCGCCCGTTTCCATGGGGACGGGCGCTGTGCCGCAGCTGCCGAGGCTCTCCAGCCTCCCGTGGTCCTGAGAGGATGAGGCTGGTGGGGAGGCAGAGCAGGGACCACCCCCCTGGACCACTCGAGGAGCCCCCCCAGGCCCAGTGCTTCCCAAAAGCTGGAGCACTTCTTTATTCCTCAGCTTGGAAAGTGACAGAGAGGCTCTTTCACTAGTGCTAGACCCACACCCACCAGTGTGGGCACCACGGAAGGGAGAGACTGGCACGGGGTGTCACTGGCCCACCATGCCCACAGCGCTGACCCCCAGCTAAAGGGTGGCAAAGAGGGGACAACCACCCACCCCACGGCCCCAAAACCCAACACCCATCTCGTGGATGGGGTCCCCAACATCCCTGGCACCCCTTGCCCAGCTCCCGAACGCTGCCCGCTGCAGGGGAGAATTTTTGCTTCTCCAAACTCCATTCTGCGGTCACCTCCCCATATAATTCCAAACAGAGATTATCCCCGAGAGGGGAAAGAAACCCACCTCCCATCACTGACCCAAAGGCTAAGGCTGGGCACATGCTGCTTCCAGCCAGAATGGTTTAGTGAGGAGCTGTGCCCGTGGGCTGTGAAACCGGGAATGTGTCTCAAAAAAGCTGAATTTTTGCACCTGACCCCCTTAGAAAACACCCCCTGCACTCTGTCGGAGTCAATGAGGGGCAGGTAAAGAAGTGGTTGAGGCAAAATCACGGGGCTGCAGCATTAAAAGCTTGGAGAGCAGCTGGAAATCCACCTGGGAGTGAGGAAAGGGGCAGAGGCTCCGACCACTCGCCTCGGGGCAAGCGAGGGAAGGAACAGCTCTGCAGAAAGCACCAGATGGCTTTACATATTTATATATGCTTTTTTAGTGAGGAAGCCACTTGGACTCAGGAGAAGCCACAACCAAAAAGCACTCTGAAAATTCCCCCTGAGATGCAGCTGCACAGGGACCCCCTCACTGCCTGGTTTTCCCTCTCTCTCCCGTGACACCATGGTGAGCAACACTAATGGCACCAAGTGTGCCAGGTACTCCCTGCTCAGTCCTACTAATTCTGCTAAATGGGGGATTTTAAAAAACATTTGGGTTCAAACATTCCTGTTCACTTCACAAGAACAGGTCTTCCCTTTTCTAATGAAATTAGGAAAAAAAAAAAAAAGAGAAGTGTCAGTAAAACTTGCTTGGCCATTTCCCAGCATGACACCCACCAGAAGTTACTTCCAGCCCCCATGAAAGCCAAGCCCACTGGCCACGGCCGTGCTGGGACGTTGCAGTGCCCCGTGCCCTGCATGGAGAGCCCAAAGTTCACACCAGTCAGAGAGGCACTGGCACCTGGACAGGGTGTTCTTCAGTGCCAGGGAACACTGACCAAGCAAGAAGCTTTTAAAAGGTTCCTACACATCTAAATAAGAAACCCTACAAAGGCCTGTTCTTCCTGATGGAAAACAGCACATGGCGACAATGACAAATCTACCAGTCCAGTACAATTCACTGCTGCTCCATCCCACCATAGCTCCGAGTGCTCGGCCTTGCAGCTCTTTTCCCCTTTACTGATACCCTTATTCCTACCTTTTTTATATTTTTTCCCACCCTTTTTATATTCTTCTTCCTTTGCTTCTTCTTTCTCCTTTCCCCACCTCATTCGAGGGGCTGGAGCGTGGCCAGGGAAGGGACACGGAGCTGGGTCAGGGTCTGGAGCAGGAGTGTGGGGAGGAGCAGCTGAGGGACCTGGGCTGGTTGAGCCTGGAGAGAAGGAGGCTCAGGGGAGACCTTCTGGCTCTGGCAGCTCCTGGCAGGAGGCTGGAATCAGGGGGGGTCGGGCTCTGCTCCCAAGGAACAAGCACCAGGACAAGAGGAACCAGCCTCAAGTTGCCCCAGGGGAGGTTGAGGTTGGAGCTGAGAATGAATTCCTGCTGTGAGAATTGTCCAGGGCAGTGGTGATCCGCAGACACTCTCCCCTCAAACTCAGCTCCTCCGTTCCCTGCAACCAAGCCCTGAAACACTCAGAGGTATTTCACAGGGTGTGTGCTCACAGAGACAGCAGGACGTGTGCTGCAGCCACGCATGGCACTGGTGGGTGTCAGAGGCACTGTCCCCACACCACCACATGGATGAAGCACTGGGGGCCAGTCACACGTGCCCCACACGCAGCTTCACCCTCAGGAGGGGTTACCTGAGCCAGGGGGCTGCAGGCAGGGAGGGGAGGAGTGAGCAGGATGGTGGTTCCCTGGGCTCTGAGCACAGCCCCACACCACCCTGTCCCTGGATGGACAAGGAGCCAGAGCCACGAAGAGCAGCACCCGCCTGCCCCCAGCTCCATCCCCACCACAGCAGAGTCCTGGCATGAGCCAAAAGGATGGTGATAGAAGCAGAGAGGGTTGAGGGAGACCCCCAGGACAAACTCAGAGTTTACCTGAGCCCAAGCTCAACCCATGCTGACCCCAACGAGGACACTGTGTCACCACAGCAGCCCCAGCCCCCTGCTGCACGGGGACAGGGCATGGCAACCACAGCTCCCCTGGTTCATCAAGGTGAGATCCAGCAGTGGGGAGCTGGGGATGGACAGAAAGGACAATTTCTGACTGTGAGGTGACAGCAGGACCAGGTGTTTTACACCGAGGGCAAACACTGCACTGCCCAACCCAGGAAACCCCACCAGCTTAACCACGCAGTTGGACTCAACATCAGCCCCAGAGAGGTCAGGCAATAGCACCAGCAGGGTTTTCTTGCCTCAGAAATGGGCAGTTCTCTTTATCCGAGAGTAAATACCAGCCCTGTGTTATTACTCACTAGAATAAATGTTAACCTTCTACTTACATACACCCGGTCATAATTAGAAGGGATTAACCATTGGATTTAGACAGGCTCATTCCCATGTATCCAACACTGGGAACCACCTATGGGTAAAATTTCATATACTAACCGTTTTTTTTCCTTTTTATTCCATTTTAAATGGTCATCACTAGTAATTTTTCCACATCATGCCACACACAAGCCCAAAGTATTAACCGGCTTCTTTATGTAAGGAAGTTATTGGAATGTCTTAAGCGATCTCCATAGCAACCATGCCGTGCCAGTAAATATGAGTGCAGCAGAACAACACTGTAATTGCTCTGAGCACACGCTAACCAGCAACGATGAAAAACGGGCAGTATCAACAAAGTCACGTCCTAATAAATCTCTGCTATTGCAAAAGCACTGCTTGAAAAATATCTCACAGATGTTATCAGCGTTTTGTCCATGGCCACTCACCCCCAGAGCTCCATTTCCACACACTGGCTGCACACGGGCTCTGTTTGGAACTAAACGCTTTCTGAATTATGTAGCAGATGTTCCAATCGGAGCATTTTCACTTGGTGAGTTCACTGGCTGTCCCTGCTGACCCCCCCATATCCAAAACCAAATAGGTTCCCCACTGTGGAGCACCCCACAGCCCCACACACACACAGGGACAGGGGCTGGGTGGCTTCCACAGCCCCTTCCAACAGCAGCTTTGTTGTCTTCCAGTCACAGCCCCACACACCCCTCACACTGAGGTGTCATTCTGATGTTTGTTGTGCTTCTGTCACAAGAGATGCAGGGGTTAACAATTCAGCATCATGCTCTGAAGGGCTAGCACTGCCAAACCAGCTACTTCTCCAGTAGAAGTTCACCTGATCTAACACCCTTCAGCTGTCAGACAGGCTCTGGTTTGGTCGTGCAGGGGATGCCAGCAGACCCAGTGCTCCTATGACCCAGAGCATCACCCTGCCTTGAAGCCTCAACACATACACCTAAGTTTATCCAGTGCAAACCCCAGCAGCCCAAGCCCCCAGGGTTTTTGCTGGTGCTTGCTTGGGGTCCGAGGGGCCACACAGCATCCTCTGGATGTTGGGATCACTCCCTGCCAACCAGCACCCCGTCTGCACACACTCACAAAGTTCCCTTCATTTGGTCCTCTGAAATCTCACTCTGCACATGACAAGTCTTAATGCCACGGTGATATTTCACAGTGTATATTTCTACCGAAAAAAAACCCCTCGTCTTTGGAGAGAAAAATCCCAAAGCGGCTTTTTCCAAAGGGAAGGAGTTATCAGAAGTTGGGTGGCCGCTCGCACCCGATTTCGCTGTGAAACCCAGAGATCCCCTCGCACAGACTGCACTGACAAAGGGGGACCGCCCCGTCCGCTTCCAGGTTCCCTCGCCACTTTAACGGCGCTTTCTGCGGGGATGCTGCCGGCGGCTCCCCGAACCCCGCCCGCCTGCAAACCCGCACCGGGGCACGGTCCCGGGGCACGGACCCGCCTGGGAAACCCGCACCGGGGCACGGACCCGCCTGGGAAACAAACCCGCACCGGGGCACGGACCCGCCGCCCGCCCCTTCCGCGCTCCGGGCTCGCACCGCGGCTGGGCAGCCCCTCCGGGGCGGGACGGGACCCTCCGGACCCAGGGGAAAGGGGCTCAGCAAGCGTGAAGCCGGGCACCCCGGGGCAGCGTCGGGCATCCCGGGACTCGGCATCCCGCAGCACTAGACAAGCCGGGGCGGGACT
>JANHGL010013066.1:88329-101023 GCA_024611195.1 Ceyx melanurus | reverse complement strand
GGCTCCCCAGGGAGGTGGTTGAGGCCCCATCCCTGGAGCTATTGCAGGTGAGGTTGGCCAAGGCTCTGAGCAGCCTGTTCTAGTTGAGGGTGTCCCTGCTCACTGCAGGGGGGCTGCACTAGATGACTTTTGGAGGCCCCTTCCAGCCCTAAACATTCTATGATTCTATGACTGCTTGAGCAACTTATACTGGAAATCAGAGCATGTGTTTCGGGAGTAAGCACTTGATTTTGGGCATGTTTAGGTGGAAGGAACTAGCTCTCTAAAGTCTGGATCATGCAGCAGGAGTACATCACTCCAGGACATTTGTTTCAGATGTGCTACCTCTGAGAGCTTCCTGGCATACTGTGAGGGACAGGCACACAGACAGCATAAGATCTACCCTGTGCTGCAGAGGGCCTTTCTCTTCCAGAAGCTGTGAAAGTCTCATTTTCTGTGCCTGCAGAATTCTTCTCAGATTGTGTCAGAAAGCATGAGACAATTGATTAGACTCCTGTGAGGGCTATTTCCGTAACATAAATGCAGAAGCCCCATATTCCTAAAGGATTTTTCCCCAAAATGGATCCAAGGCCTAGGATCCGTGTAGATTGTCAAACATCTTTTGAAAAACAAGCTTTTGCAGTAGCAAATCTACCTGCATTTCCTTCTATGATCCCTCAAAATATTCAAAAAGTAATTATGAAGCCTGTAAAAATACAGACAGGGAGCCACATCCTGCCATTAACTTCAAAAGAAAATTAACAAATTACTGTGCTCAGAGAGGAACCCCAGGGCCTGGAGAGGGGTAGGGCAATACAGAACCTTTCACCTAAAGGTCGTGGGTTCTAAATCCATTTGAGTTGGTAGAAGTCTATCTTGTGACCACCACCAAACCAGTTGTTAACGTCAGCCTAAACTCATATAGTGTCTTGGCTGGAAAGCAATTGGTACTATTTGCTGTCTCTGCAGGTAGTGTTAGAGAACTACAGGCATCTGAACACAACTTCAGAACAATCTTTTTTAGCACTAATGTGCTCTGCAGCCACTGTGACACAGATACAGATTATGCCAATACCCAGATGTTAACTCAGGGCTGGAGACTGGTCTCTCCAGTGAGGCAGGAAGTCTTTGGCATGCAGGAGAGGAGAGGCCATCTCCTTCCTGGGGATCCCAGTTGCCTTCACACTAAGTGGCACTGAGTAAATAATCTGCATTTCAGCCTGGACTCACTCACTGCCCTTCATATGGATGTCTGCTGCTTCTCTTCTGAAAACCAAGTGAGGACCACTGTTTTCTTCAAAAGCAGTGGCCAAAAGCTGTCCCTTCCTGCTTTGGTGGTGGGGCAGTCAGTCTCACATGTTCAGGGGTCAGGGTGATCCATTGCTCAACTCATAAGAGAAGGCACCATCCACCAAGATGTACCCTTGACATCACTCCCATGTCTGCGAGGTGATCCATGTCAATGTGATAATCTGGGAAAGGATTATGGTTTGTGCTATATTTGCTGTGTGGATACATGAATGTAGAGTCCTACATCTTACCAACAATTGGAAAGATGAGCAGCATTGAGGAGTATATCTGATCCTGTTGGTTTCACTGACTGAAGTTATATGTTACTTGTTATATGACCATAGGTTTGTCTCTTTAATATATTTAGCTGGGATCTTGTCTGATCAAGCTCACTCATAATAATAATAATAATAATAATAATAATAATAATAATAATAATAATTTAACCATTGAAAATAGAAGTAGGAGTCAACACAAACAATTAAAAACAGTGATTAGAGCTGCTAATGCTAGGCACAGAGGGAAGGTGTGAAGGATGGTATCTGCAGATCACTTTTGCCCTCTGAGCATCCTTAGAAACACAACACAAACTTCACCATTTTCATGCTTAAGCTGAACAGATACCAGTGTATGCAAAGAGGTTTCACTTGTAACTTTAATTAATATACCCAATATGAAAAGAAAAACAAAAGCAACACCTTTCTGTCACACATCATTCAGTATTAAAGAGCAACATTAATTAGAAATAAATCACTGATATGCCGAATGTCCCTCTGTAAATGGGCTGAATGTTTTCATTTTGCATGCTGAACCAATTGAGTCATGAGGAAGCAGTTGCAAGATTTTAATTCCATATAGTACCTCCCCACCTCTGAATTTATTTACCAAGAATAACATTTATATAATGTAATTTAGTTCTAAATATTTAAAAGCTCACTTTGTTTAATATGTTTTCAAGTATAAGATGTTAAGTAATTATGTATGATGTGGTGGTCTTTCATTAGATAGTTAATGACCATCTGGGAATTCAAGCCCCAAGGCAATGCCAAGGGCTTCTGAGTATTAGCTGGCCATTAACATAGTGGTAATGGACTAGCACACTCTACATGATTATGACTATTAACTAAGCATAAAAAAATAACATTCAAATTAAAATAGGAAATTCAGATTTAAGGCTTCTCTAGCATCCTTAATTTAATCATATCATAGTGACCCATATGGCTGAGTCTTGTGTTGAACTGGATCAAATGAGAAAGAGGTTTGAGCTAGCATCTCCTCTGGCCATAACAGAATTGGACAGCCAGGTCCCCACTTCTCCCAGGTGACAACATCTTGTCACAGCCCAAGAGTCTGCTCACACGAGGAGTCCTGCTGTCATTCCAGTCCCCTTGCATCACCTGGGCATCAGTGAAATGGGAGCATGGCAAGATACAGCCCTTCCCCAGCATCATGAACAGTGCCAAGAGGAACTCTCCAGCCTCCCTGGTGCTTGGGGGCTTCTTGCTGGACCAGCTGGCATCTCAAAGACTGGCATAACCTCAGAGCATTGACAAAACAGGCTCAAGGCTAGGACTGTATTTCCCCACTACTGTACACTTTGCAGTCATTGAGTTTTTCTGGTGTTTTATTTTAATTAGGTGATGAAAGATAAAGATTTTAATTGCAAACTAATCTAAGATAAAAAGGCCTAGTGCATGTTAATATGCTTGGGCAGTGTTGAAGCTTATAAGCAATACTTCAGAAAGTATTAGCTCCTTCCTTGAGAAAGATACAGATTCTTCACTGATGCCTTGATACTGTAGTGCTCTTCTCATAGGCAGGTATCAACACTGCTTTCACAGAAGTTAGAGACAGAAAAGATCTGTTAGCTTATGTCTCTTGACATGATAATGCGCTCTGTATAGACTTACATCAACTTTGTTTTGCCATCAGTTGGCATAAAGTCTCCATAGGCTTGAATTGCCATCAGAATGACATCTTAATATGATCTCGGCTCCACAGATTTGCCATGACATTATCATGAGATCATCAGGCTATAGTAAGTCTCATGCAGGAGAGAAAACCATGATGTTCTAGAAAACTGGTGCTGATATTTGAAAACTTAATTTTAATTTTCCTTGCACTACAGGTCTTCAGGCAAGAAAAAGAGGTGTTTGAATACTGCCTTCAGTGGAAACCTAATTGATGTCTAGACACAGGACCTGAATAATCTGTGCAAACTGTCTTTAGTATTATTATAAAATGTTAAAACATGTCTGTTAAAACAAAAATACCTTTATAGTTGTCACAGACTTTTTTTTTTTTAAGTGCTTTTTGCTCTGGTACAGGGATCTGAACACAATTGGGTGTAAAGATGCTGAAGTGAACCATTGAAAAGAAAAAAGAATCTGTGTCAAACAAAAGTTCTTCCTAGAGAAGAAAGAGCAGCACATAAAGGTTTAGCTAAACACTTTCCATCCTTTTTTTTTTTTTTTCCTTCTAGGTAAATAAAAATATTCATAAATTTATTATCCATTTATTTGTTATCAGTGTCTTCCCAAGGGACCCAGAGGAATCTTAACAAGTCATATACTTCTGAGGTAACAGTTTCTCCACTGCTGAATGCAACCATCCCTGGGCTGAAATACAGATCTTTAATGGGACATAGAAATACTGCATAGTGCCAAGAGGCAAAGAAAACAAAAAATATGCCCACAGTGTATGCAGTTAATGCAAAATATTTGTGCTGCTGCGTCGCTGGAATACACATGATCTCAAGTCCAGGAAAAATTAGAAGGTTAAAAAAGTTACAACCAAAGAAACAACTGCACAGTGCCAAGTGAAAGGTCACTAGACAAATGAAAATCACATCAAAGTGGCTCACCCACTGTTGTGCTCTAATAGCAAAATGAGCCCCATCAAAATGGTCACCATGAGTGCATTATCAGAAACTCTCCAAAGAATGCATGAAAATATTGGCTTCCTAAATTAATCAAGTTTTATAGCTTGCCTGGAAATTTTGGTCATGACTTCTAAATAATAATGTACCACTTCAGTTAATATAATTTCCCCTTGAAAACACACCTTCTTTTCCAGTAATAGGAAGTGTGTTTATTTCTGCCACCACCCCAATTTCATGGCACCCTATGTGCTCACGTGTATTGCCCAATACTAGGAATGATCTTGGCTTATATTTTATGTCCATTTGCCTTAATCATTTCACTCCACCGTGCAAAAGGCAAAAAGAGAATAAAGGTTTAATGTGAAATATGAAGGCAAACACTTTCTAAGAGTGTGTGCTATGGTCATCCAGTGCAATTATTATTGCTCATTGCATATCCATGAAGAAAACATTACATTTTATATCACAATATGCATGCAGGTTTTTTATAAGTAAGCTTTAAGCAAATTAGAATACTTCATATGTTTTTTGAACTTTTGCCAGGCATGCGCTCCCAAGCCAGTTCCTTCTATTTACATTCTAGCATTTATCCATTTCCAAATATGAGAAGATTTATCTATCAGATTCTGTGCAAATTCAGAACACAGATAATTTGTAAAAAGCTTTCTTTTTCAAAATGTTCTGTGGTTTTTCTAATCTCATCTCTTTTCTAATTTCCTAATCATATAACCTTGAAGTCTAAAGACACAGCCTGTGATAATCTGTGTAAACTGTCTTTATTGTTATCACAGACATTTATATAAAAAAAAACACAACACAGACACACACACACACGCATGCATTCAAAGCTGCCTTTTAAGTAATACTTTAGTCACAGTTCAATCAGATCCACATTACTGCTACTCATCAGATAGAAAGTGTTCGCGAGCAGGAGGGGGATATTGACTTTAAAAATTCACTGGCGAGGCGTACAGAGCCTGCAGGAATGTCAAAACTCCAACCTGCATTTTGATGTTTTTGCCTCAGGTTAGTCTTGACTGACATGCTTGGAGCACTCTTGTTTGTGCTCCGGCATCCATTAACTGTCCTTGACTCAATGTTATCCGGGCCTTTACGGTCAGCTCGGTGCCTAATGGTTACGGCAGATTAGATGCCACGAGGTGTAAGAAAAGCATACGCCTCGCTTTAAGGGATCACATTGGTCGGTCCCTGCTTCATTAGGGGGTATTGTTTGATCCTAAATTAATGAGAGCCTGTTAATTATTATTCTGATAACTCTACTTCACATGGGAGCATGCCAGGCAAGTGGTGCCGTAAAGAAACAGAGTTTTGCAAAAGAAAACAAAATGTCAAGGTTGAGATGTCTTTCAGTGGGCTTGGTTTACATGCAAGGCATTTCACTGAAGTGTGGATGTGGCTAGATGTGAGGAAAAGTCTTAGCTGTACTTTTGTTCAACGTTAAATGACTGCCTTGCAAAAACAGCTCAGAGAAGGCTTATCAATCTAGCATATAGATAGATGTATACATCTGTAATCCCAAGCAATGTGCACTTCTGACTTTCCTTCTCTTTGACTTTGTCCTTCCCTGATTTCCACAAAGTTTTTGAAAAATGATCCACTTGCACTTGGGTTCAAAGAAAGTCTCCCTTTCAAAAATAGGGTAAAATGGGTGCTAAAGCAGTGTTAACATTAACAATCATTTTAATCATTCTGATGTCACTCACATTAATATATATATAGAGAGAGAACTCTACAGTAAGTGCTGACAGATACAAATGTGCCCATAGAAATTTTTTTCTTTAACATCAAGCTCAGATAAGCTTCTGAGGTGCCTATATTCATTTAGTGGGAAGTACTGAGATTAGACAGATGTCTCAATTTAAAAAGGGAGAAAAAAAATCTCGTGTGGATGTGACACTCGTTCACCTGTGTTTTTCTGCCAGTCTATATAATGCTATCAGAACATAACCAGAGTTTTGATTTATACACCTCATTTGACATTGACTGGCAGCTCTACAGAGAACACATGCAAAGAGATGGTAATTTAGAAATATGGAGAGTTTATTAGTCCAAATGAAAAAAAAAAAAGAACCCAACAAAAACCAGAAAGATCATTTCCGTTTCCTTCCTTTGAAATTAAAATGGGACCAAACCTCCAAAACCAAGATCATCATGCTGAGGCACTGGGAGCATGAACCTGAACAGGGCCAAGGATGTGCAGATGGCCCCCATCTCTGCAAGAGGTCAGATGAGGAATACGAAATGCCCTGAGTTCTAGCATTGGAAGAGCTTGACATTTTAATCTGATTTAATAGTTGGGGACAATCTATGTTATTACATTGATCTCTTCTACTTCTCTGTGATATTTTACTGGAGAGAGAGAGAGAGGTGCTCCTCACTGTTTTTGTCTTGGTGCTTCTCAGATGTGGTTGACAGGTGGCAATATAGAAAGTGCCCTTTCAGTTCTCCAGGTTGAACATGATCATGAAGTTGGCTGGTTAAATATAGCATCTTTCGGTTTGATAACTGTTGCCTGTGCTTAGCAAACTCCTCAAAGTTGAAAAATTCTAGGAAGAAAAGGGTTCTAGATAGAAGTTTGTTTTTTTTCTTCTAAGTATCAAAGTAGAGTCAAGCCAGACAGTGTTATTTGCAACAGCTTGGAGCTTTTGAAATGGCAAAATGTTTGGAGTTAGACTATGACACATTTATTAAAAAACTGAGATGAATTAAGAAAAAGAAAGAACCATATGTCCCCACATAACTTGTTGGAATTTTGGTCAAGAAATGTCAGAAGGTCACATAGTTGATTCTTTTTTTTTTTTTTTTTCACTAGACCATATATTTCACTATCCTGAAAAAAAATGTTTTTCTTTCAACAAAAGATGAAGAAGGAATTGGAATCTTGTAAGCACAAGGGTGATTAGAAATGTCTGAACATTTTTCTCATTTTTTTTGTGTCTTGTGTTACCAAAGCATCTTGAAATGTCTTCTGTCTTCTGTTTATTTTCTTTTGGAGCAAATTTTACTGTTCGTGAATGGTTCTCAGCTGACAGCTCTTGAGAATGAAAGCCTTGTTCCCAACTGCAGAATGAAGCCACAAGAAGAAGCTGCTTCATTTGCAACTTCTCCACAATGTTAAGCCTCTCTGCTTTAGCCCTGATCTAGTGGGTGGCCAGCTTAGTCTGTGTGGGGTTTCCGGGCTTTGGTATCTGTTGTTGAGATGCCTGACTGCCTGTAGACAAGATAACCTCCTGGTCAGTGTTAATTTGCCTTGAAATTTAAAACCCCACCAATATGAGAATGCTGGGTTGTATGGATCACCCAGTTGTGTGTTGAGTCCCAGATGGAAAGAATTTGACATCTCCAAACTTGTGCCATTTTTCATAAAATTCCCAAGTCAACGTGGCACCAGTAAGGACTTGAGGTGGTTGTTTCCTACCTAATCCGTTCCAACTCTAGTACTGGGGTTCAAAGTAAAAACAGTGGAAATCGATAAAGCAGTCACTTCTTAGCTTGACAATAAACACAACATGTTTAGGACATTGCTGAAAAAAATAATTTAGTTAAGCCAAAGTCAGGTGGTTTCTTGGTCACACCACTATACGAGGTAGTATGGGGCATGCATTACACCTGCCAGGAACTTGAATCATGGTGGGAGCTACAGGAGGAGAAGCAAATTCTGCTCTGGCCACCTTCCTACAAATCTCTTCTTGCTTCTGGTTGCAGGCACCAAAACTAGCACACGGTTACATCAGCAGCTGCATCAGATCTGTTGGGCTAGACCCAGAGCTTCCTTTCACACGCTCTGGGACTAGAGGCTGGTGAACATAACTATGAGCCATCACCCTCTGACTGTGCTTCTCAGAGCAAGTCCTTCAGCCTCAGTGCAACAGGTGGACTGGTGCTTGTATGCGTGTGATTGCAATCGAATGTGAAGGCAAATCATAATATGCTTTAAAAGCTGTGCCTACTTGAAAAAGTGTCTCAGTGACTTTTAGAGAAGCTCCATTTCCTGGTGATGTATCATCTTCTTGAGGTTACAATATAAGGAAAAACCCGAGGCTTTGGGGAATGTCCCTCTTTGTGCAGATGTCTTTCTAAAAGCATAAAAGGATCTATGTGGACAAGAATAAGAAGTGCATCATAAGGTCATTTCAACCAGTACATCTCAGCAAACAACATTTTGAAATTGCAAAGAAACTTTTGAGCCTCCTATCTCTGCTAGAAGGTAGCACACAATAAGTGATTGCTGGGAACTGACAAACCTTGATGTATATATGTATAAATTTCTGTATTACATGTGCTTTACCTTGTTACAGCAGAGAGAGCCAAATCCTGCTCTCGTTTCGTGGCCATTTCTAAGGAAATCATGTGCCTGCTGCTGGAAGCGTCTGTGTCCTGAGGATTACCTCTGAAATATACATGCTGCAAATGGAATTTTTTAGTCCTACAGCTGGCCTCCTGGGAGGGACTTTCATTGCTGTGATCAAGGGAAGAGCAGAGCAATGTGCATGGCTCCCACCTGGCCGAGGGGAAGGCGTGCAGGCTGGACGCCCTTCTGGAGTCGCCGGTTCTTGACATTTGATCTACTGCGGTCGGGTGACAGGAATCAGGATCCCCAGAGCTTTCTGCTCTTTGCTCACAGTCCTATTTGTTTTGCTGTCAAGTTTCCTGCAGTTTTCAACTCCATCAGAGCTACTGCAGTTGCCAGATAAGTGTGTTTGGCTGTGGGTGCGGCTGAGCCAGAGGAGGGTGCCATTTAGGAGTTTTTGCTTTGGGATATTTTTAGCTGGAGTCATAAGCACGTGCATGAGGGAGTTTTCCTGATGAAACACATGATTTCAGCACACTATGAAGTTCACTGCAGTGTGAGATTAGCCATGCATAGAGGATATGAATAAAAACAAAAGATATCTTTAAGTTGGCCGTCACTAATGCTGAACTGGGAACCCAAAGCAGCTCCCACTAATGAGCCACCCACCCACTAGTCCCCAGTGTTGTTACTCATGCTCCGTGTCCAGAAATGACAAAGTGCCGTTTGATTTTGACCATGTTATTTGACTCTGTCCTTTAACATGCATCTTATACAGTTTGTTATACAGGGTGCGGTGCAGCTCAAATATCCCGAAGCACAGTTCTAGAGCAGAAACCAGGGGCCTGATCCAAACCAAAGACCACACACACCTAAACCAGTGTTACAGTGAGATTTTAGACACGCAGAGGTGCCTTCCATCATGAACCTCCACACTCTGCAGGCATGTAACCTCAGAAGCATCGGGGTATAGAGCTCTTTTGCTGTTTCACCTGGGGATCACCAACCCATCCCTGCATGTACAGACCTGCACAGATCTCAGCCATGAGGCACTCACCCCACATCCAGCAGCTACAGGCATCCAGAAATATAATCTTATTCTCCAGGGTATAGGTTTAATTAGGGGGAAGTGACCATATACTGTGCTGGTTTATTCATCTTTTCTGTAGTAATCTGCATTTCTCTCTCTTATCTGCTGGAATTTAAGCCATCAGTTCTATCACCATGATGTAGTGATGCAGGAGTAACCAACACTAGTGTTCTCTCTCTGGTTTGAAGCTGTGCTTCACTATGCTTCAAATGGTCCATGGGGTCACCCAAAGACCCAGAAAAAAAGAGTAGAGGGATAACAGGTATTACATGTTATATCTATTGTGTGGTGTGGGGGGCTGTTGTGTCCAGGGCTATAGTCTTTTGGATTTTTCCTGTTGCCTTAATCCATTCATTTAAATGCATAAACAGTGTTAGAAAATATAGAGCAGCTTTTTTCTTCCCTTCATTTGGAAGGAGAACCATGTGGTCCCATGCCTGCTCTTCTCTAGTCCCATGAATCTTATTTTCCTTTCTTCACCTTGGCACACTTTTCATAGAGGTGATGCTGTCAAGTCTTCATTAGCCTATAAACTGGTGCTCATTACACTCTGAGAATGAGGTGATGAACGGACTTTGGCAAAGGACTGAACAGAAATCTCATATTTTCTTGGCCAGATGTTTGTCATGAAACTGTGAAGGGTAGGAGCCAGGGGCTGGGTTTTGAAATGAGGAGGGGTACTAAACTGCAGGGATGGCTCTAGAGTTCAGGCAGACATGTGCTTCATGTTTGTATTAACAGTGAGTAGGAGCTTTAGAGTATTTTCCTGGAGCACTGACCTCTCAGTGAATGCCATGAACTTGGGTTTTGCAATTCCTGACTTGTTGGTATCTAAATCTTTCATTTGATCTGAACTGGCCACACAGTAGCCTGGAAACTGAGTGAAGGAGTGATCAGTTTAGGTGCTTCATTAAGGTGGTGATATCTGGAGAAGGAAAAGTATCCACAACATAATTGTCCAAAAGCGGTTGGAAGAGACAATGCATCAGCATTTTTATTGCTATTATAGCACATAACTGTTTTTAACTTAACCCTGCAAACATTTACTGGTGTCAGAAAAACTTCAAAATGTGCTACTTATGTCCTCCACCTATTGAAAGTTTGACAGTCTCAAATCACCCATGCAACCCAATATATAAGTCATTATATATGTCATTTTTTTAAAGAATGACTTAAGTTAATCCTCATACATATATAAGAAAGCTGAACTTCCATAAGCAAATTTTGACAAATGGGAAGGACAATTGCTGCATGAAATATGGACATAGAAGAGATCACAGATTCTAAAAGTAGTGAAGTTTAGCACATTAACACCCATACATTGTTAAAGGTATATTTATACAAGACAAACTAACTGTCCAAAGATAAATGTTTAAAAAAAAATAAAGGTCTTGTCCTTAGGGATCTTCCTGTGGAGTTACTTTCTGAAGCCATTTGTACTCTGGGCTTCTAAAACATCACTTGGGTAATAAGCTATAAAATTTAATAGAGCAATGCATGTAAAAGTAATTCCTTTTGATTCTTCTGCCTTCTTACTTCACCAGGTTTTCTTACATCTTATGTTCTGCAAAATAATAAATAACTCTCAGCTCAGGATGTGGACCATTGTTGTTGCTGGCATTCATCCCACCTCTTTTCGTAATGATTCTTACATTCTTTTTTTTCTCTGTGACTATCACTGGGCATAAAAGCCATTTTTTCAGAGGATGACTCTACAGAATCTAAAATGATTCCAAGATCTCTTTCATGAAAAGTGTAGTTGGAGTTTGTCTTTTTTTCATACCTACTTTACAAATTTCAAAATGGAATTTCACCTGGCATTCTGTCGCCTCACAGTTTAGTTTGTTTCTTCAGCAATTTTCAGGGATTTTGCTGCAGCCCTGCAGTATAATTTTCTGCCAGAAAGCGTTGCTGTTTCAGAGTTCACACCTTTTCCCAATGATTAGTGGATGTACAGAAGAGCAGCCCTCTTAAAACCACATCAGTAACCTGAACTCCATCATTAAAATGATGATTGCTACTTACTCCTAAACTTTATTTTGTATCTGTTAGTCAGATATTAAATCACAATTGGAGTTTCTTAGGTTTCTTTAGGAGTTTATAGTGAGGGTTGTTATGAACAGGGTCTTGAAAACCCACTACATAATAATAATGACCAAATCATCCTAATCCTTATGCTTGCGATCTCCTTTAAAAACTCTGATAAGTTTGTGTGCCTGATTTCCCTCTAAAGATTTTATAAATCTTTCTGAATATATATCTGATCTCTGTATCTTATTCCTTATTATATATACTAGCAATACAATCAGGATTATAGGATATTCATTCTAGTAATTTCTTTTAAAAATACCTTATATTAAACATCAGTTTGAAACAGATCCAGAGCCTCATTCTCTCTGAATAAACAACCCCATTCACTGCTTTCCCTAAAACAACTACAGAGCAGACCATGTAGAAAGCTGATTCATACAGCTCTCTATGTTAGTTTCTTCTCATTCTATTTGCCTGAGAAGGGTTGCATGTTGACTAAGTACTTGCAAATCTGCATAAGAGATGCTGCATCTGACTGAATTAGTTTGGGTTTGTTTTTTAAAAAATCTAGAAATAAATTAGGCTACTGGGACATTTCATTTGCATGTCTCTTTCCACTTACAAACGTGCTTCTTTTGAAAGTATTCATCCAACATCAATAACTTTAATCTTGAATCTTAGATTCGATGTAATCCTCCAGCTCACTTTTTTTGGGTCATTCTGCCAGCACTGGAGATCTGTTAGAGACTGTGGGGCTATTTCAATGCTGCACATCTTTCTTGTTCTGGGAAATTATACTAGACAATTTATAAAGACTACAAAGGTATACATCAAATGTGGCGATTACATCTTCAGGTTCATCAGATGCTCTGACTTCACTGCATGCTGAGTTTTCTTAGCCCACTCAGATATTGGGTGCACTTGGGTGCTGTTGTCAGTGATTTTAAGAAAATTCTGATCTCAGTCTTCTCATTTCCAAAATCTGTCAGGAAAACAGTAAAGCCAAAATTCAACTTCTGCATGGTTTTTATATATATAATTATATATGATTATTATATATAATTATATACATGCTGATTTTTTAAAATATGTTGTTGTATTTATATTCTGC
>JANHGL010013066.1:69529-87904 GCA_024611195.1 Ceyx melanurus | reverse complement strand
CATATATAAGTATGGACATCAGCTATTCTCTGCATTCATCCTAAACCTTGTGGGGGCATTGATTAAATTGCACTATTTTCCCATGTATGTTCTTTCTCTCAGAATGTCTTGTTTATCGTAGTTAAAATAAAAAAAACACCTCTGTTCTTCTCCACCCTGCACAAGAACATTGCTTCTGTTCCTGTGTGTCACAGGCACTTCTAACAGGCTCAAACTCAGATTTTCACTTGACCCAATATGGTAAACACATTCTGGGTTTCCCCATCAAAAGAATAAACCAAGGAAAGGTCCTTACTTATTTTTTCTTATGACATCTTTAATTTGTAATTGGGTAACACATTCATTCATACGACAGTAAACTGGAATAGAGCCTATATTCTAATATGTTCCAAGTCTGGAACAAAAAAATATACAACAATTCCCCCCCACACGCTTCTGCTAGTTAGCATGTGGTAATGAACACTTGTTAAAATGACTAAAATTTCAAATGTGGACATATTCCATGAGAAAACCTTGGTATGTTTATGCAGTGAGATTTTTCAGTCAGAAGATAATAGGTATTTTTAGCAACCCCTATCTCAATTTTCTATGAGGTTTTTTTCACATTCCAATCAAAAATCAAGACTGGATTCTGGCAGTCCTCATTTTCCGTCAATTGAGACTTCAACATTTTCACATTATAGAGAATTCTCACTTTGTAATTTTCTTCCCCATTTTTGCAAAAGGTGATGGAACTAAATTACTCCAGATTTCTATGATGGAAAGGGTCTGGATAGGGTCAATGGGCAGTGGCAGGGACACCAGCTGCTGAGGTGTTGGGGAAAACATTTTGGAGCAGCAGTTTCCCCGTTGCCTTGTGCTGCTTTGCATGTGTCTAGTGGGAGGGAAAACACTTCACTGGGTCAGGGAGAGAGGATCCTTTTGTTTCTGCAGGGATTTTCACTCTTTTTGCTCAGGTGGAGATAACTACCAATATTCACAGAAGCAAATATGCAATTTCAAAATCTATGTATGACAAAAGTCATTGCTGATAAGGGAATGGCCATCAAATTTCTAAGATTAGAAGGCGCTGAGAGAAATTTCTCCTTGCAGGCAAGTTCTTTGTGTATACCATTATAAAACAACCAACAGAAGGGATGATATTCCTATAGAGGATGGTGAGGTGTCAGGTGAGAAAGTGCAGTAGGTCTATGGCCAGAAACACTTATTTGATTGCTTTTAACTGAACCTGGAAAGCTCTGAGAGGCAAACTGACCCAACGAGACACATAGGCATTTCAAGTTCTGTCCTGGCAGCTGAAGGGCAGCACAGCAGTGCTGCGAAAGACTGAAGGGAAAGACAGAAAGGTGCTCTAAAACTGAGAGTTAAATAGATTTCCAACCAGTCAGTCTGCCCTACTGAGACAGCTTTCAAGGCTCCATCTCAGCCTGAATGAGAGATGCTGCAGCAGGACAGCAGTGAAACGAGACTGGTAATTATCACTGGTGCCTTTACAAGCAAAGAGCTTATGGTGCTCATGTGATACCAAGTGCTCATTGTGCGCTGAGCAGTTTTTCTGGAAGCCTTGGCTTTGTTTTCCCTTAGTCCCAAGAACAAAAAAGAAATGTTGCAAGGAAAATGCAGAATGAATCCAAAAAGAACAATGAAATTGCGCTTGATTTGTTTAATTCTGAAATCAAGGTCACTTAGAAGTATTACAGCTTTTATTTGTTTTATTGGGACTTTTTTTTAAGGATTTTTTTGGCAACATCTTTCTTTTCATTTGACGGTCCTGTCATCCTAGAACTGTGTATGTTACTGATCCTGCCTGTATTCAAAGCTGTTATTAAGTGGAGTCTTTTAGATTTTAGAGAAATGATAATGGTTCCAAAGATGACAGAAAGTGGCAGCTGGTGACAAAAAACCCCCTTGATAAGACGACAACAGTAAATCAAACTACTGCCACTTTTTCGTTTCATGTTTGTTAATACCACCTAGCCTTTTGAAGTTTAAAGCAAGGTTCAAAAGAGCCAGGTGCTGAATCATAATATTAAAGCAAGTAAGGAGCTCCATGAAAGAGAGGAGATCTGAGAGGGGAAAGCAACAAACACGGCTTTCAACTGCCTTTTGTCGGCCTTTCTGCAGATGTCACCAGTTGTTATCCCCAGCAGAGGCTTCAAGCTTGTAGCAGTGCCTCTGGCTGATTCCAACTCAACGTTTCAAGTGTCAATCAAAAAGGAAGGACGCAGCTTAGGTCCTGGTCATTGTCCTGTGAAAAGAGCCAAGCATTTAACATTGATTTAGCTCCCTCAATATACAAAGATAGAGCCAGCTTTGTGCAGCAAAAAGGCCTTTGGCAAGGTTGCTTGTAGAGCAATTCCATTGCATCTGATGCTCCTTGGTTTAGCTGTCACACTGCAGTGTCTGGAGTCCTATGAAAAGTTATTCAGGAATGAGTGAGCAAATTAAAAAGAAATAGCATGCTCTCCTAAATAGCAATAGAAAGTGCTCTTAATGTCATTTAGCCCTGAAAAGCATTTTTAATAAAAGTATTTTGTGCTTTTAAATGCCTTTTAACTAGGAGAATAAGATGTTTCAGGACAAGAGGGGGTCCTCGTGAAACCCATCTTCATCGGGTAAGCTACTCTGGTCAAGTGCTCGCTTATTTTGTTTTCATGCCACTTACATTTACCGCCATCCACATACTGCATTATCCTTCTATTTGGGTATAAAGAGATGCCCCAAAGCCAATGGCAACAAAAAGGCCCTGTCTGAATGTCACAGATGTCTCCCACTCTGGCTTTTCCATCCTTTCTTGTGTCGAATTTCTGCCCACAAATTTTCTTCAAAACACCTTGGCAATCATTTCTTTCTCAGCCATTGCACTCCCCACGAGCTCTTGCGGGCATTGCCAATCACTTGGCACAGACAAGGAAATGACAAGTTACTTGGTGGTTACACTTGGACCATGTCAGCAGGGTCCTTGTGGGGGGCATTTGCTCATGAATGGGGCAGAAGCTGTACCTTTTTCTGTCCTTAGAAAATAGGGTGAAACCGAGTGAAACACAAATCAAGTGTGCATAGTGTTTTACATAAAGTCAAGGCAAAGATAGATTTATCCTTTATAGTTGGAATTAAAATTCAACTCTTGAAAAAAACAACCAAACAACAAAATAAAACTACAACAACAAAACCCCACATAATTTTGCTTATAAACATGGTTCTTGTTTTTGAGGTTTCCAGCATCTTTCTGTTGAAGTTTAGTATAGCAGTGGATTGGCTGAGCCACAGGCTGACCTGGTATCACAGAGACAATAACCTTGGTCCAGCAAAATTCTTGTGCATGCAGACAGTTTCAATCAGATAAGGAAAGCAGTTTAAAGATGAGGGAAATGTTCCCCTTTTGCAGGATTGGTATTATTATCGTTTTCTGGTTTACACAATAATTTTTTCCCCCAGTATTTTACTTCTCCTCTGTGTAGAAATACAGGTTAAAAATAATGGAAAAAGCCACATGATGGCAATTGTTTTTCAGCATCTTGTTTCTCTTCTTAAAGGCTAGTTTTCTGGTAATATCTTCCTAAACTAAAACTAGACCGACTGATGGTACTTCTCAGCTCCAGGGAAACAGCACAGTCCCTAAAACAAGCTGTGCACAGTGTCATTTTTTTTTCTGAATGTGGGACAGGGTTACTCCTGATGAGCCTCAAAAGAGCCACATTCCTGCAGGCTGCTCATGCACTCTTGTGGCTCGTGTTATCCACAATTTAGAAATATTCAAATAGACGACCTTGCAGGAGGTGGGTGTATTTTTAAGTAGGTGTATAATTACAGGCACACTCAATTCTGCATTCCTCCAAAGGCATTTCCAGCAATCCCTGTAGCTGGCACTTCAGTAGGCAGTTTTGAGAAAACATGAATCACAGAATCACAGACTCACAGAGTTAAGGGACTTAGGCACTCCTCTAAACTTTCATTGTGAATTTTAAACACATTTGATTTGATCTAGCCCATGTCCTTTTCTTTTTGCACTCATTTTCTGTCACTTGCTCACAGAAAATATGTGCTAGCTTTATACCAGTGTGAGAGCAAGGGCAATAGACGTTAACACCAGACATTTGGTTCTATGAGCTGTTTCTTCCCCACAGTTAGAAGATGGGTGTGTGTGTGTGTATCATTTGTCCACCTGACACAACTCGTCCTTCTCCAGAGCATCAGAAAAGCAGAAGGCAGACAGTGACTACTTGCTTAGTTCTGCTGTTCATCCCAGCATATTCCACAGAGAGCGAGACACATGCTTTGGGTTAGGGATCAATGAGATATCACAGAACACAAAACAGTAATAAGCAAGAAAGCTCAAATATTGGTTATAAAGGCAGCAACCTGTTGATTTTTTTCTATGCTACTACTTAACAGTGACAAACAATAGTAATAACTTCAAAACAGCATTTTGTTTGGAGTCTTTAGAATTTACGTGGTAAAAAGTTCCAGGAGAGGGAAATTACATTAAAGTAGAAATTGAAGCATGTGCACATGCACATGTGTGTGAGGGAGAGGAAAGCAAAGGTGAAAACAGGCTGGGGATGCTTTTACCCAAATCTAGCGTTATAAAGAAAAGTGACCCTGAAGAAAAGACTGAAGGTAAAATCTGTTTACCAGCTTGCTGATACAAGAAATACACAATAAAGGTTTGTATACAGTTTTACCATTTCATCACACTAAGAAAATGAGAAGAAAAACAAGGAGGGGTAAAAAATGAAGTAAATGTCAGCTTGATCTAGGTTTTGGTCACAGTCACCAAAATCACTCACACCTATGTGGCAGTGCAGCTCAGGAAACAGGGCACACTTACCATCTATGATCTCGATGATGGCCAAGTCCACGCAGGATACTTTTTATCCTGACAGTCCCTGGCTTCTATTGTGTGCATCTCGCTGTGCCCTTCCCATAGCACACCTCTCCTCCTTACTTTTCTGGGCCAAATTCAGGCTTAGTTTAAGCAAATGCACATTGAGGGTTCAAGGGATGCCTGGCTTGCACAAGAACAAGCACGTTTGATAGACCACCACTGGCAAGAGGTGGGTGAAAGCCTGGTGATACACTTTCTTAAACACCTTTGTTTAACTGTTCTTCTCCTTCAGGGATCCGAAACAGATCTCCAACAGCTTTGGTGCCTTGTCTGCTATTTCCCCATGTGATCAAGCTTTTATTTCACTCCCTACCCACAATAGCTCATTTGTCTTATGTCTCCTCAACCTCTTCACTCCCAGCCCTCTTGCTCTTGATGTGGACATGTTTTTAAAGATCATGTGTATGAACCATTAAATCTCCTTGGGGTCAAAACAAACCAAGTTGACAGGATTAATTTTCTATAAGCAAGGTGACATAAGTACATTGCAAACCAGCTTCAAAACTTTTTGAACGCCAGTGCCACGTACCATATCCTTGGAGGTCATGAGATAATGCATTTGCATTCTTCAGTATTGTGAGTGTAATGCTTCCAGTTGCCATTGTATCTGTTGGATATAATGGCTTCTGGTCACCACAAGTTAGTAGATACAAATGGCACAGTATATTGTAGCAACTTCACTAATGCAGAAACCATTGTACATCCAGACATTCCTGCCTCATCCATAAAAAGTAATTGCCTAAGTGTTTAATTGGAAAAAAAAAATAAATGGCACAGTCCTGGGAATTTCAGGGATGTAGCATTTATGAACCAATTCATAATTTCACATATATAAGGATGTAATTTTTTTACTATAATCCCAAACTACAACCAACAAATACCTTTCATTACCATTGTTAAAGGTTATGGCACAAAGAAATCAATTTTAGTTTGTTTTGATTTTAGATAGTGGAATTCTGTATCTTGCACAATTTGTAATTCTTAATTAGCAAAACTTCAGTGTACATAGTCCACAGTGAGCATTTTAATTCACCTTTCCCAAACAAATATCCTCTTTGGTCTAGTGATTTTCATACAACTTAATTGAGGACAGACTGCAAAATCTAAATTACAGGCCTTGTCCTCTTCTTCATTTGTCAGGCAAGAGTTTTGAGATTATGCCTTCAGTCAACATTTTCCAGAGCTGATGTGACCACAGGAAATAGTTGTTCCACAACAATTAGTGTCACTAATGACAATTATGGCTCAACTTTGGGTGTTATATTCAGAGCTTCAAGGAGTCTTCAATCCCAGTTTGAACTATCTTTGTAAGCAAAAATGTGTTCCAAAATGAATAGCCAAACCTGGGAGGACCAGGTGCTGTCTAACACCCACCTGACTAGGTATGGGATGTCATGACAAAGGCACAGAAAAGCTGATTGGAGAGGACCTCAGGAAGTCTCTAGTCTAGCCCGCCCCTCAGAGTGGGACTGTGTTCAATACTGTACCAGGTTTCAAGCTCTCTTGCAAGGTTCAAATAGGTTATTTTGCATTAGGTAATTAATTATACACTGGGACAGAGAGAGGTAGGAGAGATCCCAAGACAACCCAGGTTGGTCTAAACTAGACAGGTTTCTTCTCTTCACTAGTGCGGAGAAGATTGACAGTGTTACTATAATCCTGATTTTCTTATGATATGCATGAGGCAAGGTATTGCAGAGAGGGAAGTAACATGTGAACAGATTTACCAGCAAGCTACCAGGCTCACAAATCTCTGTTCAATACCAGACCTGAAGAAGGGTTTGTATCTGTCTTTCTCCAGCTTGCTTTTTGTTTTCCAACTGAAACTATTCAGTGAATAAGGCTGTGTTTTCAAATAGTTTTGGCTGCTCTGAAACAGCATTTTAATCTGTTTCTTTATACTATTCACCTCTATCAGACATATCCCATATGGTCATCATCAGGAAGCCACTGGTTCTACAGTAGGCATCAGACACTTAAGTTTCTCATATGCTCATCCCACTAGCTTTTTTAGTTTTGACATGTAATCCATTTTCATCATCCTCCTGCCTACCAACATGCTGCCACCTGTACATTACTCCTCTATTCCTCCATTACTCCTTTTTTTTTTTTATTTCATTGCTCATGCAAATAATCAAGATTTTAAATAACAAGCTTACAGCTCATATTACTCCTGTAGAAGCAATAAAATCGTTTAGGCAAACTTCTTGGAGAGTTAATATGGCTAATAAACCCAATCCTTCTATATAACAGCATATAAATATTACATACTTTAATCAGATTGATTTTAGTTTAGCTTCTTTTTTTATTATTATTATTCTAGTTGCCAGTAGTCAAAGTTTCCCCTGCACATCAAAGATGCTGCAAAATGGCAAAGGCTTTAGCCTTTTTCATACTTCAGTATGACAGAATGTGTGTGACTATGGGCTATTCAGATCTGCAGGAGCAGCAAACAATCTTGATTACTGGCATCACCAGTTCAATTCAGTTGAGGATCTTGCCCCTACGGTGTTTATTATTAGATGGAATGGACAAGAATATATTCATTTTCTGCTGAACTTTTTGACAGCCTTATTCTCCCTTCTTTTCTTTCAATTTCTTTTACCCCATCCAAAATTTGTGCTGCAGAAATTCAATGTCCCTGTTCTGTTTTTTTTTTCACTTGAATCTCAATTGCAAAGCCAACTAGATTTCATCATGGCTTATATGTTCTTCCACTTGCTATCTGTAATCATAGTCATTGTGAAACTCAAAGCTAAGTCAAGAATTGTTGCCTTTTTATGGCTCCCTCTTTTATATATGTTGTGTTGGAGAGCAGTCGTTACCGCTTTTTTGTCATTATTTCTGGGCTTCACTCCATTAGCTAGTGAACAGGCCTTCTCTCATTGCTTCCCTTCAGTAAATACTGTAACATTCAGCTTCCTTTCAGGCTTGTGCTTTTAAAGAAAATCTTTGTACAATTAAAGATATGAAATTGCTAAATACAAGGCTGCATTCATTGTTCTCCCTTTTTAAAGGTTTAATCACACTTAATGGCTCTCTTGAAAACTTGAATTTTCCATGTTGATGGTTTTACCCCACTGAAAGAGTTTGCTAATATACTTTTCAAGTGTTTTCTCCTTAAATGAGCTATTCAAGAAGTTTTGTGCAGAATAAGATTGAGGAAGGATATATCCAGAAACAGTTATGAAAAGGGTCCAGGGCTATCTGTTTATCCATTGGCAGAGATTCACGAGCTCAGCAGCAGCCAGAAATAGAAAAGAGAAAATATAGTCCTGCCCAGCTTTGGAGAACACATCTTGAAATGTCTTGTGTTCCTATCCTTCCAGACCATTCTCAGAGCAACGGTTGCTCTGTCTTGAACACTCCCTAGATGCATACCCCGATTGCCACATCATGAACATTGACCATGTAATGAACCAGCATGAGTACATAGCCCAGAGAGGTGGTGACTTTGGTTCTGCATGTTTCATTGCAGCCACAACCACCACCATGTCCTCTGAGAGCACCTCTCTGCAGAACTGGTAGCTGTGGTGCTGCCTGCTCAGGGCTGGAGTGATGTTGTTCTAAAGAGAGGAAGAAAACCTCTTCAATCAGTCCTAAGTAATCAACTTTCCATCTGTAACTGACCAGCTAAAAGTACACAGTCTCTCCTGTGAGACACAGACTGGACACCCATGTGCTCTGATGTTTTGCCATGGCTGTTTATCACATTTAGGAATGAAGCCACAAGCCTTATGAAAGCTCTGGAACCTTGCAAATACAGCATCCCATTCACTCAGTAGCACAAATTCCTTTTGTTTTCCCGATGTTTCTGTCTTGATAGTCAAAGCCATTCAGGGTATAGGACTTTGCTTCCTGAGATATCACATCTCCTTCCACCAACATGACCTCTCATGACATTTGACAGGAACAATCTGGACTGAACCAACAGGGGAAGTTTGTGAGCTTATGCAATATAAACATCACAACTCCTGAAGCTAGACTCCATTAGAATCATAGAATCATAATATCATAGAATGGCTAGGGCTGGAAGGGGTTTCCAAAGGTCATTATTTGCTTTTATTCTTTCTGATAGTCATTAATATCAATATATTCAGAAATAAACACACACCTCTTTTGTGGCATACTTTTTTTTCCCCCTAAAAAGTTTAAGACAAACCTGAAGATTCCCAGTGCTATCCACAAATGCACAAACCCTTGAAGAGAACAAGCACGACCCTTATGGCACATCTTACAAACTACAGGAGAAGTGGGGAGACGGAGAAGAAAATAATCTCTCCTATTTTATTTATATATCTAAATATTTGGCAGCCACTCAGCTACTTTGGTAATGGGAACCATATAAGTAGGTAGGTGCAGGTTTAGTGAGATGAGGATTATAAATTAAATGTAGTAGGACTAATATTTCATCTGTCTGTCTCAGGGCTGATACCATAACATAAATTCTGAGATACTTTAGATTAGATAGATGAGATATGCCAATCTCCACTTAAATATTTTGGGACTGCTCCCAATAAAGTTAATGGAAGTAGGATCAGCTCTTTATTGCTCCCATGCTATCGAGTCTTCCCTTCCCAGCAGGTAATTCATGTTTTGTATTAATTGATACAAAAGCCTCATCCTGCTCATCTCAAAGTCAGCAGGTTTTGTTTTATCAGTCGGAGTCCTGTTAGGTATTAGTGCTTTAAACTGCAGCTCCCAGACTCAGTTCACATGGCTCAGAGCCACTCATCCTCATTGTGAGCTCTCTGTCCTTACTGTAGCATGTGCAAGAGCACTTAGTTCTCAAGTGCTCTTCTGCTGGGGAGACTGAGGGACACAGACGACTTTACATCATCTTTCTACTCTCCTCTGCTGCAATCCCAGGCTTGTCTGGAAGCCCTTTCAAGGCCCTGCTTGCACATGGATTATCAATGGCATATTTGGGCCAGCTCTGCATTGGGCCAGCTCTGCAATGAAACCACCAGGGCATGGAGCATGGAGCATGGAGCATGGAGCAGCTGTCTTCACTGGGACAGCAGGAGATGCAACAAGGACACACCACCACCACCAGTGTATGCCACATGATTACTGGTATTGCACGCAGACATTTCAAATGAAGTTGGTTTGCTTGAACTCTTAGACCTATTGGATTTGCTAAGGTTTCAAATGGGATTACCTAGCAAAAGGCCCAAATGGACGCAGGCAGAGTACCCAGGAGCTTCCCAGACAGGACAGAGACTTAAGGCAGAAGTGGGCTGGCTGATCCCCTGCTGTTAATGGCTTCAGTTCATCTAATAGCCCTCTCAATGTTGATGAAGCAGAATTTTCAACCCAGGTATCCGAATTATCACCTATCGTGAATTTGGAAACCTGCCAGTCATATAATCCTGACTAGCAAATGCTGCACACCCCTATATTGCTTCTGGATTTGCTACATAAAACTAAATAGCTAGGGAGGAGCGACAGGATCAGGTGGTGTACTTAGCTGCTTATTATGGAACACGTTTTCTGCATTTATGATGAATTGTTCCTGGAAGATTCTTATTCAAAGTAACATAGAAAATACAAACGAGAATTTTAATTGTAAACTGTGTGAATGGGAAAAGGGGAAACCCAGGCTTTAGAGGCTTCATTACATGCCATGTTCTGCTACATTTGCACTTCACCTGGTATCAGAAACAGTCCTGTCTGGTCTCCAGAGCTGCCGACAGAAGTCCCAGCACATCTGAAAATAGCCACTTCCACAAAATCCCACTTCCACAGAAGCTGAGCATGTGCTTCAGGAGGACAGTGATTTTTAAGCACTTTGCTGAATCTAGCTGTTGGATTTATGATGGAAGGTAAGATAGCACTCAAGGTGAGTGGCAAAACCCAGCTATGTGACCTTTTCCCTCACAGATGGTTAACAGGCACAATATACTATCAGGTTTCTTACGACTGCACTAACACCCACTTCCTGATTAATCTTGGAGTGGGCACTGTCAAACGGTGCTTTGACTTGCATTCTGGTTCTGGTTTTCTTGTAGGCACTACACTGGAAAACACTCAGTCCTTTATCACCTCAAACCCACCAGGAACGTCACACAAGGACATCTTTAAAAGCCATGTGGTGCTCACTCAGTTTGTTTTCCTAAATACAGAGTGTCTCAAAAGTTACTGATTAATTTCATGCAGTGCAAGGATGACTATTGATTTCCCACGTCTGCTTCTGACTCTTTAAGATACAAAAATGCAAATGCATTGCTTAAAGAGAATATTTATTTATTCCTTGTACCTGCTAACATGTGACTTCGATATAAAAAACAGCTTTTGCTGGTTTTGTTTTGATAAACTCTAGCACATTTGGTATTTCACAGAAACAATACGCTAACATACTAATTTATAACCTATTTCTAACCTATTCCTCATATCTATCTCCCCCTTTCCTGCTCTACACTCCATGGCTCTCCAGCACTGCCAGAGTGCACACAGAGTACTGGGCCCGCAACTTTGCTGGCAATGTTTATTTTCAAAAGACAAATATTGTGCCAGAGTTAACTTCAATTAGGAGACTTATTTGACAATCTGACTACTCCATCTGATGCCTCAAGGGCAAATTTCAGCACTTTATGAAAGATGTTAGCCAAAGACTGAGCTATATGAATAAAATATAGGTGACAGAAGTTTTAATGAACATTTGAAAACAAACTATCAAGAATTAATTGCAAATATTTACATGCAAATAAAAGGTTTGTTTTATAGCTGCAAAGGCTAGTGCATTCAAAAAGAATGCTGCTACTCCATCCTTTAACTCACCCTGCTGTGCCGCCCTATTACAAGCATCTCAGGCGGGGTATAATCAATACCTTAGGAGATACAACGTGTAGCCACCACAGGGGGCCAATCCTGCAGCCCTATGGCAAGGCATTCTGCCTGCCAGGTACCACACAGCAGGGCTTCACCTCACCATATCTCCGTGGGTTCATTCTGGGTTTGACCATTTTTATTCACATCTAATTATCTGATAAACTTATTTTGTATTGTGTTTTGATTGCTTAATGGTGCTTTACTTGCAAAACATTTCCAGAGCATGGAAAAGCCTCCTGCATTGTGCCACAAAAAGCTGTTTCCCTTGGAGAGAAACTCACCTGCTGCAAAGAGCCTGCACAAGGCCTCGCACCACTCAGGAGCACAAATGGAGCTACATTTGACCCTCTTACAGCTCTTGTTCAGATAAAGCTCCAGATTAATTCAGTGGGAAGTTTGTCTGAGCAGAGACTGTGCTATCATTTGCACCTCACTGTTGATACAAGATCTCTGAGAAAAAAGGTAGTGTCAGATCACAAGGAAATACTGGCAGATGTCAACAACCTGGCTCCCTGGCCATGGGTCTCCCTGCTCCTCTGGAAATCAGGAGCTGGTATTTGATCCAGCTGAGGTGTTCTAGCTAGCAGAAAACCACAAAAATACAAGCGTTTCCAAGCAAATCTGCAGTCCCGTGGCTGGAAGGAAGGGCAAATGTGTTCAGCACAGACTTGGAGATGATACAGACTTGTGTTCCCTCTCCCTGGAGAGGGAAACCTGCCCTGGCTGTGGCTGCCTGCATCTTTTCATTTCACACCCCTTTGAAAGGTGTGCACAGGTCATGAGTTGAGGCTTTCCATTGTCACTGGCACTGGAACCTCTCTCTCCCCAAATCCATAGGTACAGAGGACACAGGCAGAAGCACCGGATAGTTTACGGCTGAGAGAATCTCCCCCAACAGCAGATAAAACAGAGACAAAGGTGACTTTGTGGCACTAATCTGGGTAAAAAAATGTCTTCTTTTTTTTTTTTTTCTCTCTCTCAATGTCTGATGTGCCGCTGCTGAAAAGGTTTCTATTTTGATGAGGCCACAAAAGCTTGACTACTTTTCTGAATCAGTTTGGTAGTAATTGCGAGCTGGGAATGAATCTCATGAGAGTTGAGACCTGTGTAAATTATTCAAAAGAGACATAACTTTGCTATATAAGTCTTAAGTATAATCTCTAATACTTTATAGTAAAGATACAATCCCCTATAGCTCCTTTAAGGTCATGTAAATACCCTGGGCCTGATCCTTAGATGATGGGACCTTGCACATTGGTTCTCAGGCACTTTCTATTTGCATTTGACTCCATTCACCTGCCCTTATTTCATAGCCAAGCACATGAGCATTTTTTTCTATAGACTTTAATTTCAAAGGTCTGTCAAACTATACCAGCTGGAAATGTTCTGTTGGAATCATTTTCTGGTGGGAAAAAAAATATGCCTTGTATAAAATCGGGATTTCTTTTATGGGAAAATTTCAATTTTGCCAGAAATTTCTGATTTTCTATTAGGAAAAAAATCAGACTGATGGCTCTGTGGCTGCTTGGCTGGAAGGCCCCTGTCGATTTTGTTGTCGTCTGCAGGGAGAGAGCAAAATTGACAATAGTCTTCCAGGCAGGCAGCTGGGGAGATGCAGCAGGTCTGGAAGAGGGAGGAGGGGAGGTTGAGTGCCCTGGCGCTCTGCCGGCCCTGCAGCCCAGCTGCCTCCCCAGCAGCCAGGCTAGGGGGAAGGCAAGGAGGAGGAGGAGGAGAGGCAGGCGTGGGGTGGCCAGCCTGCAGCAGCCTGCTGACGAGGCTCCTGCCGCTCTCCCTTTTTGGCAGGCAGCTGGCAAGCCCCAAGAAATTCCAGTTTGCTTCCCCTGAAAGAGATTTCAGGTTCTTTTGTTTGTTGCTTATGTTTTGTTTTGTTTCTGGAAAGCATTTGAGGGAGGGGGGTTAAAAATGAAATTAGAAATTTCACAATTTGAGGGAAGAAGGGAGAGGCATCATTTAAAAATTATCATTTTCTTATGGGAAGGAATTTCTGTGATTCAGTCAGCTCTACCTTGCACCTGGTATTATACTGGTAGGAAAAAAACCAAACTGTCTTTTTTTTTCATAATCCATACATTATTAAAATGTATAGAACAGGAAATAAATACACCTGTGTGAATAAAGCAAATAAAAGAACATTAGTCACACTTAAGATGGATTTGGAGAGGTACACATCAAGGGTAAATATCTCCTTTTGTGCCTCAAAGTGGCTGGTGAGAGGGGTGAACACACATTGGGCAGCAGCACTGCCTTTACTGACAAAGTCATATCCCAAAGTGCCCATCAACTCTGTCTGTGCGTTTGCCCACAGATAAGCAATAACAAGAGAAACTAATTTTGATCAGATCTTGTAAAACCAAGAAGTAAGCATAACATGGATTGACAAGCTTCAGTCTGATGCAATTTGAAATGGCTGACTAATAAATCCTAGAATTCAAGGACTTTTATGGAATTGGTCATAGACCTTTAAGTACAGGGTAGCGAGTATGTATTGCTATAACATAAATCACAAACTACGAGTGGAGCTCATTGTAGGCTGTTAAACCTCTTCTATTGGGTGTTTGTGTGTATTTCTCAACCTTTCTGAGTGTGTTCAAGTTATCCTCTGTTTAATCCATAATGATGAACAGCAAGAGAAGCTGTAACTATAACGATGGGAGGAAAACATACATTAACTTGCTGACTCTAAAAAGTATTTAGCCCCAGTAATGAGTTCTTGAGGATATCCTTTGAGATTTCATCCACAAACACACACAATAGCATCCTCGTTGTTGCAGGACTCATTATTCTTATGATCCTAAGCAGATTTTTGTAAAAGAGAAAGTCCAAGTGTAATGAAATCTTTGAATATTTAGTAAATCAGATAGATAAAATATTTCAGCAAGAACTTTGAAATAAAATAAAACAAACAGAAGTTCAATTATATTCCTCTACATTCCAATAATCCATCCCTGATTATCCTATAGATACTGTGCAGTTCATGATACCAGTATTGATGAAATACCAAAAGTTAATGGCATCAGCAACGAGTAACAGCAGCAGAGAGGAAGAGTAAATATGACTTTAATTGTAGGCTCTCTATTATTACTTTATAATGTAGGCTTTTAGGATAATTTATTAATACTAACAAAGATTAGTGATTTGGAGGCTGCATATTTTTTATTTCTTAGGAGTTATTTTATTTGATAATGACATTAAATATTAGAAACTATAACAGCTGGTGTGTTTATCCTTACTTGAGTGTATTAACCTCTTTAGCCCTTTTTTCCAGAAGAAGGATTCAGCATTACAGATTTGACTGTCAGCTGCAGTGCCTGGCGGCCCGTTGGATTGGCACCCTGACAGAATCAAAAGTCCAGTGCTGCAAGTAAACATGGATGACATTGCAGATAGATAGAACTGGCTGACTTGAGGCACCTGCAGCTGTTTGCACCAGAATAAAAGCAAAGGTTGTGATCACTGGAGTGGAAAAACACTGAATTTACCTCTAGTTATTTTGCCTGGGAATTTCCAACCCCCCGCCTTTTCTTTTTCTTTTTTTTTTTTTCTTGGTTGTACATTTTAGAACCTTTTCTCTAAAAGCACATTAGGCAGAAATACCTAAGTGAAAAAATCCACCAGACACCAGAAGGGTTTATAATCTATTTTCTTTCCCTCCCTTTTTGATTAAATTCATTGAACAGTTTCCCCACTAGTTTCTGCCTGATAACTACTAGTGCTGTACCAGTGCAAATTCTGGGTTGCAGAGAAGGATGCAAACACTGAATATCCAGAAACAATTATCAGCAGCAGATTTTTCAAATATTGAATAGACAGAAACACTCCTGAGTAGCTGATTTTTTTTTTTTGTTTTTTTTTTTTCAAACATTGCAGTTACAAGGTCTGACACTAGTGACAGAACAACAGCAACCCAAATAATTTTGTTCTGTAAGAAAGCTCTTGACCTCTTAAGCACTTGTGTCTCCTAGGACAAGCCCGCAAAGTCCTTGGAAATGAGGAAGAGAGCACAAGAACTTAGGACCTACTCTCACTGGTACGCTGTGATCGATCAGCACAACAAACTCAGAGGCAGAATATTCATTTCTGTAGCATCAGAGAATCTTGGCATGCTTTACAAACAACATTTAATTGCCATAATCCTCAGTAAAGGTATTAGATCTAGTTCACCAGTAGATAAACTGACGCACGAAGAGCTTAGGGGACTTGCCCAAGGTCACACTGAGTCAGTGGTGAGTCGGTGACAAAGATGTGACTCCGGGTGGCTGATGCTAGCAGCCGAGCCATGCCTCCCTCTCCAGAGTGAAGATCAGCAGCTGGACTGACAAAAGAGCGGGAGAGGGGGAGGGTAGATAGGTATGACAGAAATGAGGTGTTTGATGGCTGGGCTTTTCCCCTATGCCACCTGCATCCCTTTATAACATCAGATCATTTACATTTTTAAAGAAAGTGTATTCTTTTTCATCACGGGCCACTGGTGAGCCTAACGCTATCTTTTGTGTGGCACCCCCGCTAACAGAGGTGGCGGAGTATCAATCACAGCTTTCCCTGGGGTCATACCTTACTATGCTGGCTCTTGATCAGAAAGAAGCAGATGGTTATTTACAAACAAAATAATCAAGACCTCAAGAAGGTTGGTGGTTTTTTTTTTTCCCCAAACCCTCCTACAGATGAGACCAAAACAAGGTAAAGTTGCTTGTGTCACCCTCTGCCAGCATTCAAGGATACTGCCTGTCCTACCAGCACCTTTAAATGCATTATCAGTTAAATATGCCAAAGAAATGCATGGCACCCAGCAGAGTAGAGTTGCCTTAGATTATTCAGTGGCTTTCATGGGAATATTTCAGTTAAACCACAATGTGAATTAATGCTAGATTATTTGGTAGGAATATTGTTATCTATCCACTGTACGCTACACGTTTGGAACCAGTTTTTTACAAGCAATGCACAGATTGCTTTTGAATCTTTTGCAGTAGCCATGGTCACCCTCTGTCTTTATTTAGTGTTAAGTGTTATTCATTTAGCAGTAAAAAATGAACAAAAGAGAAGAAAGCAGGTGCTCTAAGTTTACTCTACAGCCAGCTCTCAGGAAGACACACTTTTTATTGTTGTTGTTTTGGGGTTTTTTTGTGGCACATAAAGGGGATTTATTGAAAGTGTTCAGGAAAAAAAAATATGAAGCATACGTTCAATCAGTCTTTTCTGTAATCAATAAGGCTATTGAAGCAGAAAAAACTATAATGAGTTGTCACAGAATTTGAATTCCCCCTTGATTCCTTTTATATGTATTCAGGCAGAAAATCATCATGGAAAGCCAAAGTTGGGAAACAAGGCCTGGCTATGACTCTTGGTTTGAGTTGTTTTGAATTTACCAGGTAGCACTTGACCAACTGCTTTCCAAGTGTCAGGGACAAGCACAAGCACAGTCACAGAGGTGTGATCTCCTTGATTTCCTTGAATTTCAGATGGAGAAACCTCCCTGATGAGGTATGGCTAATCTTGCTTTCAGAAGATGCTCAGCCACAATGATACATCTCTCTGAGTTGACTGCAAATTGCTTTCTCCTCTTGCTATGCAGTGTTTTCAGCCAATGGGCTAAGTGTCTCCAGCTCAAATGTAAAGGAAACAGAGCCCAACATATAGACTAAAAATGTAATTCCAAAAACATTTGGAGGTGATTTGACCATAAATTTCAAGGACCTTCAAGGTCTCCCCGCTTCCTCCCCAGCATGTTGTGAAAGATTTTAAAAAATGTTGCCAATGCCTGTGAAAAAGGAAGGCAAAGGGTCTTGGGCCACTGACTCCAATGCCAGGATCTCTGCTTTGCAAGATCTTGTCTTCATCAAAATCCTGTCCTCACATCAAGGGACATCACGAAGGACACATAGATTAAAGATTTTAAGGACACTCTGCATAGACTGCAAGAGATCTTGATCCCCAGGTGTAAGAAATCAAGCAAGAAAGGGAAGAGACCATTGTGGATGAGCCAAGACCTACTGGTCAAACTAAAAAGCAAGAAGGAGCTTCACAGGCAGTGGAACAGAGACAAATAGCCTGGGAAGAGTATAGGGATGCTGCCCAACTGTGTAGGGATTAGGTCAGGAGGGCCAAGGCATTGTTGGAGCTGAACTTGGCAAGGGATGTAAGGAATAAAGAAGGGATTCTACAGGTATGTCAATGAAAAAAGGAAGATCAAAGAAAACATACCCCCCCAAAGAGTAAAAATGGTGGGCTAGTAATAACAGATGAGAAGACTGAGATTCTAAATGCTTTTTTTTTTCCTCAGTCTTCACTGACAAGGTCTCTCCCAACACCTCCCAAGTTAAACAGCAAGGTGTGGACCAGGGTGATGAAGTTCCCATCACTGTATGTGAATATCAGGTTTGTGACCACCTGAGGAACCTAAACATACATAAGTCAATGGGACCTGATGAGATTCATCCCAGAGTCCAGAAAGAATTGGCTGATGGAGTCACCAAGCCACTTCCCATAATATTTGAAAAGTCTTGGCAGTCAGGTGCAGTCCCTGGGGACTGGAAGCAGGGACATGTTACACCCATTGTTAACAAAGGTAGAAAGGAGGACCCTGAAAACTATCACCCTGTCAGCCTCACCTCTGTGCCTGGGAAGATCATGGAGCAGAT
>JANHGL010013066.1:0-61367 GCA_024611195.1 Ceyx melanurus | reverse complement strand
AAAAAAAGCAAAAAAAAAATAATATTTCCCTGAGCATTGACAGAGGCAAACAAAATCAGAAAGGCTGCCCAACCCTATGAGCTGTGCTGCAGCGTCAGCAGTTCATGTACCAACCATGCACCCCAAGCCTCCTGGCTCCCCAGCTCTCCTGAGGGGACCCTGGATCTTGTGCCTAGCCACTGGTATGGCTTGGATGAGATGAGCTGTGAATGCTAAATATGTTGTAACAAGGTCACTGGAGAGAGATACCCTTGTATTGGAAAGAGAAGCTCTACAAGGCATGCCTGAGCCCCTTTAAGTCCTTACTCAAAGCACAACCTAGGGTTGTACTTCTGGGATGCAGCTTAGGGAAGCACTAAGAATCATACTAGATAATTCAGTGGCTCTTCTTCACCATAAGGGCTTAACCCAAGTTTCACATCCTGGGAGAAAAACAGTTTCATGCTCCAGTATTAATTATAGCGAGCTCAGATATATTTACTTTCATACAGGTCCTCTGTACCACAACAGCAAGCCTAAACCAGCAGAGGTAGTACCTAAACTGAAGCACTGATGTCAGCTCTGAATACCTTAACACTAAAAGTAGCTATGTATCTATATATATAAACACTGAAAATTCTACTCACCTGAAGCACTGGGAAACTTAACATCACAAATCTGCACATTCCCATTAGAGTTAAAAATGGATACCAGAGCGGTAACTGAAAGCTGTAACTATCAAGACTAATCTTTCCTGACTAAGAAATGCAGAATTAAAAGAAAAAATGAATAAATTACAAAACATCTAGTTAAAAAAAAACTGTTCAAGAGCTCAAATAAATGAAAACAAACAAAATAGTTTCTTTTTCCAATTGCTTTCTTACTTATCAAAACCTGTGAAATTCCACGGTGATAGTAAGAACCCTATGCTATAGTTATTTCTCTGTGATGAGATTATACTTTATTCCAGAGAAGTGGTACATGTATCAGATACATCTGACTCACAAGGGTATGACAGAACACCCAAGGAGCACAACTAAGATTAACCCATTGACTTCTACAGGCATTCCTCCAAGGTAATACCCTCCTGGTGCTGCATTACTTTCTTTAATGGATCATTTTAAGCTCACATCTATGTTTTAAAACATTGGTGGTGGTACATAAAGAATGTTTTTATTACTATGTTTCATGTTGTATCAATATGTCACAGTCCAAGGTTTAAGTCTGATGTTAAATCTGAGCAGCTACTTAAGGAGGAAAATTAAACCCACCCCTCTTACATTTTAATGAAGCTTTACCACATATAAAAATAATGGGAACAATTTGTTTCCATTAGGAAGATAAGCTTTCTTCAAAGCAGTTCACTGTTTAAGTCTTTAAATTTTGCCAGCACTTGCACAAGCTTGCAACAAACCTTGACTTATTTACAGAGAGATGTTGAGTGTAGATAAAACCACTTAATAATCCACCAGTTCTTGCTAAATACATTTTCCTTGCACGCCCTCTCTGAAAGCACATAGGATACCACACTTCTTTGGCATATTCTTAAATTACGTGGATATCCTTTTAATTTCTCAAAAGCTCTTTGAACTAAAGGTTTTACAGAACAGTTCAATTAATGAGGTTTCTGGCTTTTCTGACAAAAAAAAAAAAACAAACCCACAAAAAACCCACAAAACACCAAACCCTGAAAGTAGTTACAGTTAAAAACAACAAATAAAAAGCCCTTAGGCATTTATTTGAAAATAATGATACAGTATCAATAGAAAAGGGAATAATAGCATGAGCAAACAAAAAGTTTGTTTAGCTTTGGTTTGGTGTCTCATTCAAGAAAAGTGGGTTCATTCAACACCAGGTGGCCTCTGTGACAGCAACTGTCAACTTCTGATTTTTTAAACTTTTGTCAGCTTTGCAGCAACAACAGCAGCAAACAACTGCCCTGAACACCCTAAACATTAAGAAGAAAATATTGCCATCAAGAGAAACATCTGACCTCTGCTTTTCTGAGTGCATTCCAGCTTCATTTTCTGTTTGCTCACAAGGACTCTGCTTGAGTGGACACCCGCCTGCAGCAAGGGCTGACTTAGTAAAAGCGATATGTTGCCATAGGGACCCTGATGTATTTATCAGAATTTCCCCTTCCTTTGTGTTCATTTGTTCTTTGAATGTGATACGGTTGTTTTTGTTGTTTTGGCTTTGTTTTTTTAAAAGTCCAGTGTTCATTTCTTCATATCATTGCATCTGGTGCAGTTCTCAGGCAACCTCTCTCACTCTCTGCTCTCCTTAGAAAGGTGCAACTAAAAGTTGTCTTTTGAGCCCTGCTGTAGACTCTTGAAAGTCAAAGGAAAGTCCCATGTGTCTCTGTTAAGCTCTTGTTCCAGCTCCTGCAATACCCTTCCTAGTCCCAGTTGCACAGAATTGTCTCAGCTACAGTTTTACTGTTTTCTGCCATGCCAGACCTTCATCATAAAAATCTCTGTCACTCTGCCCCTGGATGCTACCCCTGTTCTAAGGACAACACAGCTGCCCAGGAAGGAAGACAGGAGCCTCCCTCCATCTTCCTCATTTCTTTGTCTCTTTTCCACATAGGATTAGTGATGGTAACCTCATACACAGTTATCTAGGAGGCCTGCTGAGATTGTCTACTCCAGCTCTACGGGTGGACTGGAAGCTAAGAGGTGAGGGAGAGTTTTGACTTGGTGTAATTTCAGGACTCCCAAGTCTGACCAAGGTATATATTCCCCATGTGTGGTTGGTGGCAACCCAGCAAATGAGGCATGTCTCTGAACCCAGAGGATTTTCTATCTCTTTATTAATCATTCAGGAAAGATAGTAAGCACCTGGAGCATTAGTCATCACATATCTTACACTAGATTCCTCCCCCCAGTTACTGTCTTGGTCATTTCTTGGGGGAAAAGCACCTTTGTCCCCATGTGAAATGGAGCTGACCAGGACAAGATCTTTTTTTTTTTTTTTTTTCACCTCCAAGCTGCTGGCAGTGAAAGGAAAGCAATCAGCAGGGTCTGTTTGCAGACACAGTTTGAGAAAATCCCCCTCTCCCCCTTCCACAGGCTCCACGCACACAAGTGCTGCATGGGAAACAACAAATACAACGTTAGTGATTTCCTCTGTGCTGCCAGCTGTTGAGGGTTTGCATAAGAAGAACCCTTGGACTTCAGATTATTTCTTAAAACACCTCTCACACCAAATCTTTCAGCAAACAGGCACTGGGCTGGTCCCTGTGAGGCCAGTCAAGGGCTGTTTCCTAGCATGTCCTGCCAACTCCTCCGTAATCACCAGCCCTGCACAATCACAACTGTCATCATAGAATCATAGAATGTTAGGGGTTGGAAGGGACCCAGAAAGATCATCTAGTCCAACCCCCCTGCCAGAGCAGGATCACCTAGACTAAGTCATGAACGCATCCAGGAAGGTCTTGAATGTCTTCAGAGAAGGAGACTGCACAGCCTCCCTGGGCAGCCCATTCCAGGCTCTGGCACCCTCAGTGTGAAAAAGTTTTTCCTTGTATTTATCCTAAACCTAATGGCCCTTTTCAGGGGCCATTTATGCCCACCAGCATACAACAAATCCATTGTCTGTTTTGTAGAGCAGTGGAATAGGCTCCCCAGAGAGGTGGTTGAGGCCCCATCCCTGGAGATATTCAAGGTTAGGTTGGAAAAGGCTCTAAGCAGCCTGCTCTAGTTGAGGGTGTCCCTGCTCCCTGCAGGGGGGCTGCACTAGATGACCTTTGGAGGTCCCTTCCAGCCCTAAGCATTCTGGGATTCTATTATAGGGTCTGTATTGTTTAAGCCTTTTGCCTATACTGCAGTTGTCCAGATACAAAGCAGAAGATCATATGCATCATTTCTGACTAATACTTCAGTGATGGTGGCATCTAAAAGTTTCAGTTATGGATCAGGGCCCACGTGACACTGTAGGCCTAAGTGACAAAGGAGACAGCCTTTGTCCCCAGAAAACAGAGTCAACAAGTCAGTCATGAAGTAACTTGTGTATGAATAAACAAAATGGGTGGGATGAGCCAATAATTAAGATAACAGATTTAGAAAAAGAAGCCAAGGCCTCATCCTTGTAAATAAGATTGCAATTTTAATGGCACCCTTGCTTCCAAAACAGAAGGTGGATGCACCATGACCATTATGCTCTCACTACTCTCAAGCACTCAGTCTTGTCTGTTGTGTTTTGGCCTGAACCTATTTCCTCAAGTATTGCTTTGCCCTCCTCAGAGAAACATAAGCCTGGGGAGACCTGGCACTGGCTTTCCCTGATCCATGTAGTTCCTACATTTTAGTACACAATAGCTGTTATTCCCTGAGATCCCAGGTGGAACATGTCCCCAAGCAGGTTGGAGGATTGCAGCACATCCTTCTTCCGTGCCTGCATGCAAGCCTCTCTATCTGATGTTTCCTTGTAGCATTTCCCCAGCACAGAGTGGGAAGAGCCAAGACAGAGAACCCAGGAGGTAGGATAGGGTGGGTGATCTCCTGGTCCTGTCAACTGGTCCTTGCTGGGAAGATCAGCCCAGGATCACAGGGCTGTCAGACAGCACTAGAATGTTCCATGAAAAACAAAACCAAACCCAAGTTTCTATAGGTGATGTAGTCACTCTGCTCCCTCTCTACACTCTGCCAGAGACTTATTTCCTGCCCTTATTTTTTAATTCTGTTTTTAATTCCTGGCAAGTTTATTACTGGACCTGTGTATAATTCTTAGGCATCATGCCTGTCTAGTTTAGTCCACAGACACGTGTTTGGTCCTGTCACTACTTTACCCCTCTTTGACCATCCTTCCCCTTTTCTTACTTCCACCCACGCAGTTCATGTAGTAAAATTGGCAAATCTGCATTACTTCCTTTGACAGGAAAGGCACAACTTGCTTCAGTCCTAACTATAAATCAGGTACTTTCTGGAAAACCTATTCTGACATGGGGCAAACTGGTGGGAGCTTTCCCATTTTCCTTACTACTTCTTTTTCTTCCTCCTCGCTTCCAGCATCACAATCCCAGGAAATTGCTTTCTGCCTCCGTATTGGTTCCACATCCTCATGCAAACACACAGAGGCAGTGAATCCATGAACATTTCTGGCTATGTCTACCTATGCTATCAATAAAATGTTTTCACCAAATCTCTTTCACTGAACCCTGTTTCTTACATACCTGGATACTTGGTTATTGTTTGTGTTAATCTCCTTTGCAATCTCACTGCATTTTTTACCTGTTCTTGCCTTGTTATGGTTTTACTGTCTCGTTTTATTGTCATGTTCAGAGCCTTTTTAAAATATCACATATGCAGCCCATCTCACATATTTGTTATGTATTTTTTCATTAATCATTGGTTTTGATGGAAAAGTCATCTTCGCTTGTGTCCATTTTGGAGTTAAAAATCACAAATCTCTCAATTTTATCTTCATCTAAAATATTGAATTAATGTTAATATTGAAATAATGAACTCAAACTGTCCATGGTCTTATAGTCCTCAACCCACAGGAACAAAAGAAATTTATAAAGAGTGAAGATACGTGAATATGGGTTTCCATGCTGAAAACACTCTGCCAAGCTCCTATATTCTGGGAATATTGCCTCAGGACAATTTTCTACATGTAATACAATTAACTGCTTTAAGGCTCTACAGTTTATTTTTTTTAATTTTTTTTAACTTAAGGTTTTGGTCTGTGTCTTGCATCTGCTCATTGCCGTTTCTTCCTACCTCCCAGCCTCTTCATCTAAGTGGAAAGAGTGGGTAGAATTTGGCACTCAGGTAGAGAGACACATGGAAATATACAGGTTGAGCTACCCCCTGATATTAAAACGTAGGATTCTGTTGATGTAATAGAACTAGAATGTCTAATACATCAAAAGAAAGCTATTTTTACAGTATTCACACCAAATTTGAAGATAATAAACTTTGTAACCACCCATGCTGCTGAAGGCTAATGAGAATTAAATGTGTATTCCAAAGCATGAGAAGTATTCTAAATATAACTCCTCTGACAACATTATACAGTGATGTGTCTTTCAATACCCACAGAAAAGAACAGCTGCTCAAGCTAATGCTGCTTATGTGTGAACAAACTTTTCCATACATTTTCTAAATCTCTTATTCTGATATTTCTTGTGAATTTGGGAAATAGTCTTTGACTTGGTTGCAAGTACAACTGCACTGGGAACCATTAACATTAAGTAGGGTTTTTTCTGTGTAGACCAAGATACATCACCAGCTACTGATGCATTTTCAAGAACTACTGCACACTCTTGGCAATACTTGATCAGAAAACAAAGGATCATTTTATATTGTATGTTTTTATACATATAAGTGTGCCTTAGAACACTTCTTTTGCTAGATCTTCCTTAATATGGATCAGTGAGCAACAAAAGGGGACAAATTTACAAGCAAATGGTTTCTTGAATGAATTCTAATTCACCAGGAATCATTCAATTGAATGATCTATATGGAGCGATGCCTTTTATCAATACTAACACTCTTTATTGCTAGGTATTGAAATGGTGCAAAGGAACAGTTCAAATGACCAGAAACCCAGTGGATATGGCAGCAATGAAGGAGGTAGGAGACATCAGTCTGAGTCCCTGCTTTGCTCAGTATCATCAGGGACTTGTCATCCTACAATGTAAACAGTTGCCCTGATACTGAAGGCTGAGTTTAAGCTTCATATGGCCCCTTATAGAAGCCTTCAGTACAGGCTTCTACACCTGAGCTCATCATCCAGACTGCCTTATGGCTGATGGAGAGAAGCAGGAATCTTTAGCACATGTTATTTAAGTCCTAAGTTTACCTGTTGCTCTCCATCAGCTCTAAGTGGAGCCAGAGGGAGTGAATTAGATGAAGAGGTCTACACTGCACACACTTTAGCTGAGGAAGAAACCCACTGACCACCCAACCAACTCTACAGAATGAAACAATTAGAGAAGAAATGGTAGATAAGATCATTCCACCACATTGTCACCTGCCTGACTGCCTTTTCCAGGTGCTTGCTGCTGCAGTACTTCAACATTACTTGTACTTCTCTGTGATGTGCAGGCCATTTTCACATTGTGAATCTTCTGGTCAACGTAATGTCTCAGTCTGCTCTCCTGCTTGCTTTTCTTGCTCTAATCCAAGGTCAGTAATACGCTTCATACCCATCAGCTCATCCTTTAGAAAGTCCACACCAGGTCATGTGCTCATATTGTAGTTACCACTGAATTTTTATGTTGTGGTTATACATATTAATTTCCACACTCCCCTAGAAGACTTTACAAGCTGGTCAGTGGTGGGAAAAATCAATCACTGTGAATAATTTCCTTTAACTGACAAAAAGTTCAATGTTTTCCATGCTAGGGGCTTGTCATATCACCTCTGAGATTTAGTGGCTTTTATTGTTTATCATCAAGTAAGGATTTTTTTCCTCATCTGCTGCTGCAAAAAGAGAAGGATCATCTCTTTCTTAGTGCAGTCATTTTCTAGCCCAATTAAATCTTCCATTCTCACCTTTTGTGACAAGAATTAGGTTGGGGGTTTTTTTGTTTCTACTTTTGCCACAGAGATACTAATTTCTTCAGACTCCTTATGCCATAAGAAATGGAAGGCTATGTTTTAGAAGCTCTGGAGCATCAATTGATATACCTGAGAGAGATAAGGTGTAAACATATTATTATAGCTGCCAGGGACAGCCAGAGACAGACATAATTTAGAACAGTGTCAGGGCTGTTCTAAAATATGCAGGTGTTCATGACCCCCACTGAACTCTCCATTAGCCAAGGATCATTGCAGCTATTAGCCTCTGCTGCTGTGTTCCCTCTTCAGACCGAACTAGGATGAATCCCAATTACTGCTCCATTCTCTTTCTTTCCCTTCCCTCTTTATGTCTTCTTTCAAGAAGTATCCCAACTTACATTTCCAAAGCATTATAATATTCCAGTCAAAATTCATTAGGACAACTTCATTTCCTTAATCCCTTTCTTCTTCTTTCTGAAGTGTTTGTGTTGCCTCCTCTGGAGCATTTTCTTTCTAATGATAGATGGTGTCGTTGGATCCTAACTACTCCCCAACTTCAACTTAATTGATCAGACTTGGCATGTTTCCTAGAATTAGGACCTGGATAGTCTCAGACTATGCAAGCTTGGCTGTTCAGCTAGCCATGTGAGATGGCAATCTTGCATTACTTCTGGGAAACCCATTCCTCCTCTCCACTTCTGCACTGTGGCTGTCCCAATCAATAGCTGAGTAATTAAAATCCCTTGCGATCAATGTTCTAGCTGTTTTACAGACTTCTCTTATCTGTAAAAACATTTCCCAACCTACTTTCTTTTCCTGCCCTGGGGGTCTGTTGCAACATCCAGGAATAACATGACTGCATTCATTGTCCTTCCTCAGCTTCTGCCCAAACAGCTTCTGCAGGCAAAACATTTGTAGTGTATCCTGCTCTAGACATGGATATACACTGCTGTCTCTGCTGTGACTGAAGTACACAGCCTGTCCTCTTTGATGAACTTTGCATCTCCCTATACTCCGTTTTCAGTCCCTTCCAGCTCACACATTCCAGGAATACCACACTTAGCTTTGGAAATGCATATTTTCAATTGGTGACCTTATTAATATACTCACGGCATTTGTACAGAAGATATTGTCTCCTCCCACCTTTGCTTTACATTCTCATTATCTCCTACACCAAAAACCAGCAGATACATTACTAAAAGATCCATGCATTCCCTCCTTCAAATTCTTCTCCCACTCACCTAAGCTAAAAAAACATGGCTAGATCATTTCCTTATTAACAGACAATCTGTTTGCTCCCAGAGGGCTGGGAATAAAACTGGCTGTCTCTCCTTTGCTATTTTGCCTTCCCTGTTTTGTTGTTCATAATTCCCCAAGACTCCTGCATCTCCCTGCCCCAGATGTATTAATTTATCTGTGGTAGAATGAACAACTTAGATACTGGAAAACCACTGTGCTGCTTTCTTCTTCCTCTGGCTAGCTAAGGAGTGTAAAGCTTTCTTTTTACAGCACCTGCTTGCCTTCCCTCTACATCATTTATAAAAATCACTATCCATTATGATAGACTCATTTTAAGGCTATTTTATCTGCCATAGACCACTGACTAAAAATCCCCTGACCCTTACTCCTGGAAGCATTTGACTCACATGCACTTGTGCGAGGATTTGGTTTTCTAAACGGCAGCAAATATTTGCAACATCAACACGTCTCTGATCTAATCTTGCTGCAGATTTCCCCATGCTCATGTCATAATTTCAAGAGATCCTGTCCATTGAATCATGAAAACTCTGGGAAATGTACTGGATGTTGGCACAAAACACTCTCTCTTTATTACACTTCTTCCCTCCTTTACTACCTTCTCAGTTACCCTGCCACTGCCCTTTACATCCTCCTGCTTCTGCTGAAACAGAGCTGTTTCTCCTGCACAAGGCTGTGCTTCCAATGCACTCATCCTGCAACTCATTCACAGCTGGTTCTCCTCCTCCTCTGTCACTCCTTCTGAGTATGAAACCAGCCATCTGTCATCAGTGAACCTCTCATATTCATTGATCTTCCCCAGCACATCAACCTGTCTTTCTAATTCCACTCTCCAGTTTCTTAGTGCCACAACTAACTGGCAGAACATGCACACACAGAGCACTGTTTTGTCTTTTCCAGTCCCCACATTCAAAACAGACATCGGCAAAAGAAAGAGCTTTTTAGCTTTTGGTTTCTGAAGTCAGGGCAGAGGATGATTGCAATCCAGTTACAGACAAATTGCACGTTATTTCATAAAATAGTGAAGAAAGAACTACCAAAAATAAATACCATGAGACATCCGTGGTTATTGAGGAGTTGCATTTATGAGGAGTGGTGCAGATCCAAGTGCTACAGATCCTAGAAAAGATGCTGCAATAAATGACAGAGACTCTTTTCCCTAACATGAAGGGAAGCACAGGTCTTGATACAGAAACAAAGCTGGGCACACTCCTTCTCTGATACAGATCTGCACCTTGTGCAGCTCTTTCTCTAGCTCTGCCTGTGGTCCATTTTCTTACTCTTTGATTATAAGCTCTTGTCCTGTGTACAGTGGGATCTACCCCATATCTAGTGCTAGTAACCACAACAGTGTGAGAAACACCACCAATAACAATGATACTAATATCCAGTCACTGCAAAGTCAATCTTCCCACAATGTAATTAAGACCAGGAGGAGTTACTACATCTTTCTGTTTTACAAGCCTTTTGGTTTGGAGCTCTGCTAATAGCTAATGCTTAGATCCAAACTGTCCTTTTCCACTAACTCAATCCCAGACTGCTCAACAGGGAAATCAGGCTGGCTGAAAGTTATGTTCAGGCGTTATGGTTTCTTGGATCTGTTTCTCTTAAAGGGTGTGGTAAGGTCCTCTGCTTTATGTGTACAACCCTGCTGAAATCAGGCAGATGCTAGGATGAGAGCGACTTCTGTTTCTGGACAGCACAAAGGCATTTAAGCTTTTAAAACAAAAATCCATGAAAATGTGATTCATCTTCTTTCACCTGCCATTAAACTGCACTGTAAGAGTCTAGTGTTTTCCCTGCACCAACTGATGACATCAGATTACTAAAATCTACAGAAGTAATGCAGGTCACATCAAACCTCATGGGCCTGTTTACAATCATTGCAAAATTCTATGTTTTCACTGCCTGCTGCATATGAACATTTACATTCCTCTGTGAAAAAACCCTGTCAAATTTTGGTGGAAGATATTTACTGCACATGTGCAGTGGCTGTTTGTTTCTTAAACCTTGGTTATCTTGTCTGGGGATTTTTTTTCCTCAAAATGACAAAACTGATTAAAACACAATCAGCAAATCTTTGTCAAATTCCATCATTTTGGTAAGACGCCTTTGCAGTTATACAATGGAAAAAAAAAGAAAAATAAAAATGCAAAGCATATTGTAGTACCCAGAGCCTTTCTTTTGTATATCTATGCCTCCTCTTACTTTCTCTTGAACCTTGCACTTAACCAATACCCATGACCTTGCAAATTCACCTACAGAAATTAGGAGAAAAACAAGTATATAAGGAAGATGTTTCTTTGACACAATCCAGTTTATTTACAGACTAGACACAGAAACTCTTGTTTCTTTAAAAGAAGTTAAAACAAAAAAAACAGCTTCCCCAGTCAAAAATGAAAACCTGCCTCTCAGCAAGGATCTACTCTCTTGGCCAAAGATCCACTGTCTTGACTTCCTTCCAGGACTGTCTCTCCTTGTTTCTCCTACTTCTCACCGCCCTCCCATGATCTGCTCTGCACCCAGGTCCTTATATTTGCAATGAGAATATGCTTTGGCCTGCATAGATCCAAGTTGATTTCCCCCCTTCCTGAATCCTAATCCTTAGGTGAAGTCTTTCATTGTCTTAATCTTTCTTTCTTCATAAGGAAACCTTTTCTTATATGTAACACTAGTGGTATGTGGCTAGCAATCCCATTTGCTTTAATGAGGTCAGAAACTGCCTGCAGATGAAAGACAACTTGATTGCAGCCATTAGCACATGCCAGCATGACAAACACATATTTTAAGTGAATGTTTTAGTAAAAGGTGCTGGATTAACATTTCCATAAAGTGAGGTTCTCTCTTGACCTACAAAGTTGATCCTACACGTGCATTTTGTGTATTCCACTCTCCTCACCTACTCATACATTGGGCAGACCCCATGGCCAAAGAAGGCACAGTCTTCTGGGCTGCCTGTCTTTGTGCCTGTACAGCTCTCCCTGCTGGTGGGTGCACAATGGCAACTTGAATTGTAGCAGGCAATTTATCTGGCTGAAAAGGAACAGGACAAATAATTTTTCTGAGCTGCTCCACCAGACCCCCATAAGAACCATGGGTTATGTCTGAGGATTTCATACTGATGCAAGACTGCCCTCTTGGATGAGGTCTTACGGAATTTTTAAGTAGTCAAAGTCAAATCCTGCTTCATCCCACTCCACCTGTTGCCCCTTCTTTCCATGTCTGGTAAGAACCTGAGATTTTCTTAGATATTTCTGATAGTTGCCCTTTGGTTTAGACTGAATTCAAACAAATGACAATTTCATCATCATAATCAGATTTCTTATAAGAAAAACTTGTCTGTTTCCAAGTTTCTGTTCTCACATTGAAGACCAATAGATTCTGATTTTTTCTACAAATTCTCTACCTGAGAAAAGTAGATTTAATTTCAGTGGCAGTAAGTCTAAGGAATCAGGTCCTGAGCAGTCAGGCAATCTGACTGACAAAGATTGCTCCATGCCTACAGATGATGATATTCAAGCAGTAAGGGAACTCTTGCAACAAAGTACAAATGGAACAATAAGAAAAGAGAACAAAAACTCAGTCATGGCCAATATTATTATAGGCTACACAAGGACAGAGACAATGCAAAAGAGCTAGGATAACATACAGTGACCGCACACATCCATACCTGAATATTTCCAGCTTGGATATGTTAGATTGATTGAGTCAAAATAAACAGGAGTCCCAGAATAGTTATGACCAGTTAGAACAAACTTCCCTCAGCTCTTCCTAGGCCTATACTGAATTTTCTCCTGGGATGAGCAGCTTGTGCTCAATTAATTTGCCTAATGTAGATAGCTCATGCCACGGGAGGTGTTGTAAATTATTCCACCTGATGACCACTGCTGCTCCAGAAGGGTGTGGGTCTCTCATTATCATGCCAGCTGGCCACAAGGAAATATCTAAGATAAAAATGGGTGTCAAATGTCAGAATAGGACTGGATGGTGGAAGGGAGGTAGCCAAAGCTGGTAAGAGCTGAGGGGTGGAATAGGCTGCTGAGCAATTTAATTCTTTTTCTGCTTTGCTGTGTTGGAATGTGAAGTATAGCAATCTTAGCTTAGCTACTGACTTTTTTTTTTTTTCTGTGCAACAACATATATAATTAAACATAGGTAGTTGCACACCTAGTTCTGCATTATTTTAATACTCTGTTGTAGAATATTGGGTTATACTTCATTTCCGCACATAAAAAATAAACCATACAACTCATTTGGGTGACAGAGATCTCAAACAACTAGTCTCTGTAAACCCTGGAGGGAATGTTAAATTGAGCTGAAAACTTCAATTCCAACATTATTCATCCACTTTCCCCGTTAACCTGTTTTTCCCTCAGTCAGATGTTTTTGGTTTTGCTCCAGAAGTTTGGTTTTGCTTTCACCTTCTCAGGAAGGAGAAAGTATGTGATGAGAATCCTGTCCTGATTTTAAAAGCTATCCAGAAAAAGAGTGTGGAAACATACAGACTGGATAACATTTAATTAAGAAAAAAGGGAGAAAACCACTTCAGTACTGAAAATTGCAGTGGCTTAAGGAATTGTTCCATTCCAATACCTAGACTCACAAGGGGAGGTAACACCTCAGTAGAGGAGTCAGTTCAGTATACAAAAAATAGAACCTCATATACTCTAACTGCTTGCAGTAACTTGAGCCTGTATACTTTAGTTTCCAGAAGTATGTGTTAACCAGTGGTCCATAAAGCAGGCTAGAACACTAGGAATAGTCTCATAAAGCTGTTTCATTGCAAGTGGAAAACTTTGGTATTTATTTGTCCTGAGAATGAAAAGAGCGTGACTGAAATTCCCTGCTCGTATCAGACTTCTTACCAGTGTTTTGGAATAGATAAAGCAGAGATGGGACTTGGAGAATTTAATATTCAACACAACACATATAGATAGTAGATGAGGTGTCCACTCAGAATTGTATGAGTAATGTAGAGCAAATGAAGTCAGCAACTTGTACTTCACTCTTATAGCTCAATACTGTGCTTAAATGGCTTCTGAGAAATTGAGATGTTAAAACATGACTTCTAAAAGCATCAGTCTGATTTTCTTCCTGGATGAAGAAAATACCTTGCAACTTGAGCTGTTGGTCATTTACTTTTTGAGACAGCCAGCATGGCCAGTTGTACTTTGAAGGCAACCATTCCCAGGATAGAAAGACTGACTGGTTAATAATGTGAAACCAAGCCTGGAGGCACCATGTCACTCAAGGGAATGATAGATGGTAACAATACAAACTCAAGTAACAGGGCAGAAAAATACCATCAGATGAGGAAATGTTTTTGAGAATTGGGTATTGCCTAAACAGTTTATGAAAACCTTCATAATTCCATCATTGTTTCCCATTTCTTATCTCAGTTCTGTCTCAGCCAACAACAAACAGCTGCAAAGCAGTTTCCCAGAACCAAGAATGCCACAATACTTCTCAGTTCATAGAATCAAAAAATTATAGACTCATAAAATGGTTTGGGTTGGAAGGGTCCTTAAAGGTCATATAGTTCCATCACCCCCGCCACAGGCAGGGACAACTCCCATTCTAGTAGGTTGCACAAGGCCCCATCCAACCTGCTCCTGAACACACCTAGTGATGGAGCATCCAATAGTTGCTGGTTCTGGTAGTTCATCTCTGGTTTACTTTGGATTAGATCTGAAGTGGTTGTTTTTATGGGGTGGAAATAGTGTGAATGGAAGATGAAATGAAAGTGTGATAAAAGTAACTTCAGCTGCCTTAGACTCTGGGGAAAACAGTGTGGTACAACTAGAAATAAAGTAGTAAAAGAAGGTATGAGAAAATAGCCAAAAAATTTCCATTGTTGGTTTGGATGACAGAGATTGTAAAGAGCTCTTCCCACAGAAAACTCTACATGTCGATCTCTTTAGCACTCCAAACTTACACAGGTCATTGGCAGACAATTCATTTTTGGCCAAATCATGATAGATTTCCAAAGCTATGTGTAGGAGGAACAGGACTGAACAAGGCTTCTGTATTAATCATCACTCTGACAAAAGACATCTATTTGATCTTTTAGTACTTGGTCCCAGGCTCTGTGTGACATGGTGGACGTTACAGAGAGAGATGATGAGTGTGAATCTTATTTCATTATCCATGTGCTCATGTGTAGGGACAGTTCATACAGCCATCTGGTCTCACTGTGCAGTCATGCAACATTTTTTCAGATCTTAGTCATCTGATTCACCCTCTTTCACTCTGATTTTCTATCTTGTTTGAACTAAGGAGGACAAATAACTAGAGAGCAATGCTTGCTTTTATCTGTCATCTCCCAGTGTCACAGGAAGGTATATCAGTATTGACTATGGATCAATTTACAAGAATGAAATGGGACAGAACACCCTTAGAGCATACCCAAAAAGGCTTAAGATTGTTATTTTTACTTCCCCTACCTTTCCACTTGCTCTCTATCTTGGCATATATGCTTAAAGAGGAGTCAAAAATGGTGACAACCAGTGTGCATACAAGCTCTTCAAAGCAGCAAAGTGATATGAAGCAATCCATATTTTGACTCCATTAATACTGTTCATCTTCTACCTCTTAATAATAACTAGATAATGTCTATTATCAAAACTCTTGCCTTTGTTTTGCAGCTAAAACTGACTCTGGCCCCCTGTTTGCACATACACAGGAGCTGGTACAAATAGTAGGCCTGATCCTGAACATGTATTATGAACATCAGTACGCTTAAGGTCATTCTTATCAGATGCTAGAACCAATTAGTGCCTTCAGAACTTTTGGCCTTTTTTAATGGCTGCTGCACTTGGCCTATTAAAGTCAGTTAAAACAAAGCAGGTTAGCATGCTGAAGTCCCCTTTCAACCCAACAGGGAAAGCCTTCAAGGGCAAGTATTAGTGTTTCCCACTTGATATCTCAAAATGCTACAGCTTCTCAGACTTCCAACCAGTCTTAACTTCATCTGAATCAAAAAAAAAAAAGGATACTAAGGAACCTGAGCCGAACAAACAGCTTTGTCCAAAAATGTTGGCCAGATGAAGACCCTATGGGGTATCCAGACTCAGCCTATGTTCTTCTCACTCCATGCACTTTCTGTGCTGGATAGACAACTCACTAATGACCTGTATGACAGTTGCTTTAAGGAGAGGAAAGGACAGGCTCAGGGATGAAAAGAGACAACCAGAGAGTTGTAATTCAGACTTTCATAGAGCTTTTAGACTCAGATGCTCCTGAAATTCATTTGTAAAAGCATGTGAACTTTCTCACTGAAGGAATATCAGCAGTGATACCATTGTGGAGAAAGAAAAGATCTCAGGCTTTGAAAATATGACCATAAGTGCTTTGCTGAATAGTGTCCAAGTGGGTTTGAAACTAGGCAAAATGAGTTTGTCTGTCCCTACTTAAAACCACAGATTAGATAAGGATGAAAATATTTTCTCTGCTAAGTTATCAGCCCTTGGCTTCTCTTTTAATTATAGTCAAACAATGTAACAAAGGGCAATTTCCATAACATTTACTCTAACCAATTTTTACATTTTACAATACAAAATTATTCTGAACTTTTATCAGGGCATGTACAACATCTAGCACCCTGCACTTTACCTTGATGCTGATGCCTCTGAAAGAGCAGCAAAAGAGAGCTACCTGTTAGTTGCCTACCATCTTATCTTCGGAGGGCTGTTGATGTTCAAAACAATGCCATAATTTTTAGATACCATACTCTTAAATACAGATGCATAGGTCTTTGCTGATAAGCCATCTCACAACCTGGACTAAAATCACTTGATTTCTGAGGACGTGTTGACCCTATCAGCTCAATTTCCATTTCTCAGACTGGCACTTCACAGAATCACAGATATTAGGGGTTGGAAGGGACCTAGAAGATCATCTAGTCCAAACCCCCTGCCAGAGCAGGATCACCTAGACTTCCTCAGTCATACGTCCACTGCTCACTCTGTATTATTCACAGTGAGCCTGAGAATCATAGCAGTTTTCTTCAGTAGGATGCTATTATGAAAAATGATGAAGACCAACCATTTGTTGTGCTAACCCTGAGTTGTGTCCTATCTTACCCTAAATCTTGAAGCAGGTGCTCCTTCCGAGTCTGAAGAAATTATGTCTCATGTTCCACAGACAGAGCCTTATTCCAATAATCAAGAGAACTTTGAACAGGGAATGCTTAGTGAAAATGTTAGTGGCAGCATTTTTAGGGGACAACAGTCGAAACTAAAGAAATTATATCCTTGAAATAAAAAGGAAGAGTGAGGGGTCTTTTTACATTATTATTTAGTGAAATAATAGAAAACCACAGCATGAAATATTTATAAACTCTACTTTGAAGACCCCCATAAAACTGCTACTGAGTTTCTTTAAAATGAATATGCAGTCAGTGATTTCAAAGCTTACTGTATCAGGTCCTCGAGGTCTTTTAAAACAATTCATTTTCACTTCAGACATGAAAGGGAAAATGAACATAAGAAGTCTCAAAGAAAGCTCAAATCTTTGCATTTCAGGTTATGGTTTTGATTTGCTCTTTTTTATTGATCATTAATGTACTAATTCTAAAATGCATTGCTCATACTTAATGTCATACACTAGAAAAGTAGTTCATCTGGGCTGCAATTAAGGCAATAAAGTATATTTTTTTAAATGCATACCATGAATTTGAGAGAGTTCCTGTATTTTTTTTTAAATGAGGAAGCATCTAAACCACATTGATCAATACTAAAAATGATGCTATCTAGTAGGTATATTCTCAAAAAACTTCTGATCTCAACTGTTATTTTTATTGTTGCTAAAGCTGAGCCCAATATAATTGTCCCCTCAATTGCATAAGAACATTGTCCCTCACACAGCCTGAGCCAGTGGCAACAGACTTGTTAAAAACAAAATGTTTTATGTCAGGTCTGTTAAAAGGAATGAAAGAAACATTTACATTTGAGACAGAATCTCCCAATGCTGCATTTTCAAAGGAAAACCTATCATTTGCAGGACAAATCACCATTTTTCCACAGCAGATTTTCTTTCTGAAAGGATATTAAACTCCTAAAATATTGTACCCTATCTGAAGACCCAAACTCTTCATATCACAACATCAGAGAAGCAGTAGCTCTTTGTTTAATGGGAACAAAATCCCCAGAAAACTAGGGCTGTTCATCCTTCCTTCTCAGAGCTTTCTTAGCTTAAAGGTATTTTTTTTCTGCTGCTGATTTTTGTTCATTTCCATCTGGGAGGCATCGATTTATTTTTCCATTTTCCGAAAGGAAATGGAGTGAACATGGCTGTTTATTTTTTTACTTAGATAGTGCCTTACCATGCCAAGACAACTCTGAGCACCAGCCTCATCAATTAATATCAGCACCACTCTGAGAATGGTGTTTGCTAAGAAACTGTTGCTACAGAACAAGCAAAATGAGGACAAAACATTGGGCCAAATGCTAGAAGAGGCAGAGGGGAGCCAAGATCTGTGGATCCTGGCCCAGGGAGCACAGACAGGGGAGTACTGTCTCCCTGGCATGCACCCATCCTCTGCAGAACATCCCCCACACACACCTAGGCTTTGGGCTCTACACCTGGATAGGAGGGGCTGTGCTGAGATGCCATTCACACACCATATGGAACCTTCCTCCATGTGCAAAGCAGGACAGCTTAATGCTGATTCAGCTGAGGTTGTGAAAACATACCTTGAAAGGGATCGATGGTACTTTGGGACATTTCTTCATCTAACCAGGGGTGAGCGAGCCTTGGAAGAAACCCTCAGATATAGCTCCATATATCAGCTGCTCTCCTCATATTTAATAAAAGTCAGGGGAAATAGCAAGTTCACCTTCCCAGGTTACACATCGGATACAGTGGAAGCTTTAATTGCTGCTGCTGAAATGCTGCTGAACCGACAGCATTTGGACAGAAAGTGAACACTTTCTGTGACCTTTGCCACTGTCTTTTGCTTCATCTAGATGGAAGAGGAGAGGTTGCTCAACAGACTGTCTTTTCTCTGTGTTAAACACATATTTACACATACAAATTACTCCATGCTTCATCTGTGTTTTTCTTCCCCTTTCTCTGTAGTCCCATATTATTGCAGCAGTCCCACTAGAAGTGCTACTCTAGTGACCTTTAGCAATTGATTTTCTAGATCTCCACAAGTAGCAAACCAACGTATCTTTTTTTATACCATCTGCAGTGGTGACTAGCAAAGTAAATGCTTTGGCCAGTGAGACAGAAATTTTTTTTTTGGGCCATAATTATGAGTGTGTGATGACAATCAACTGCTTATGAAGGAGTTTACAGACTAACTAGCGAGGCAAAAAAATCCAAACCACAACATAAAGAGTAGGAGGGGAAAGGAGGCTAAAAAGCAGGAGGAAAATATTTGTTAAAGATCCTACAGAAAGGTACTGAAAGAGCCAAAGACTCATGTCTTCTCTCCCAGTTCAGTGCTCTGTGTAGTGCAGCACATAGGCTTGGCTGCCTTGCTGCTACAACACACCACTCATTGTACACTTCAAAGTTGACATTAATATTTTCTCTGCTACTTTACACCATCCCATAAAAAGGAATCTCTCTGCCTGAATGTAAAAACTATTACCAGGCATGCCGTTGACCAAACTCTGCCCAGATGTTGCAGCATGGTTGTAAACTATATGTCAGCTGTTCTTTTTGCTGCTCACCACGCAGCCAGCCTGTTCATCTGGCCATATGGAAGATCCATGAAAAAAAAAAGAAAAAAAAAGCTATTTGTGCATTGGTATTGGAAGTCAGAATAATACAGCCTTTAAGATTTAATGGGTACTCAAGCTGGCTTACAAATAATCTGCTTTGTCTGCATTATTTTATCTGAGTCTTTCCTTATGAAAAGCAAAGAATGCAAAAGAAAGATCAAAGATTGCAAATGTAGCTTTGTTTTGAAAGCCAAAATGCCTTAGTCCCTACAAACAACAAGGAAGGCTTCTATGTATGGGCTTCAAGTCTCCACTGTTTTCCACATCCTTTCCTTCCCCACAGATTTGGAGGCCAGCAAAGCCTGAGGTTCAAGCCTCTGCCTGTCCGAGGTTATCCTGCCAGCCTTTCTGGAAAGCCTTCTGCCCAGCAGAAACAGCAGCAGTTCCCAAGGGAAGGGGAGTGCACAAATGATGAGAAATTGATATTTTCTGTTAAACAGGGTAAGACAGAAGTTCATAAAGTGATTCCCATGTATGGCTGAAGCCGAGAGTAAATCTGAGGTGGCAATGCGAGCTTTTCATCACACCACACACACTACAGCGTAGATCACATCTCATACGCTGGAAAATGATGTCTTGCAGGCTGGAGACCCACCAGGGCTAATGTGAACTGGAGCTGCAGCTATGGCAGTGCTGAGACCAGGGTGAGGAAGAATCTTTCAGGGGCTTGGACAGCACAAATTTAAGCAGCCAGACTGGATACCTACAAACTGTGCACTCCGAGAAGCAACTCAGAGTGCCACGGTTGGTCTGTCATCAGTACTCACACATTTATAGCACTGCTTGGAAGCCTCTTTTTATCCCTGTTGACTGCTCAGGCAGTCTATGTTCATCACTTTGGCACTAAATTCACAGTCTAAAGCAACCCTGTGCAAAAACCATTCTCTTCTTTATGAAAAACTGACTCGCCACATCAAAAGTCTGTGCTTCTAACACCGGGGACCTGCAGGTATCAAACTCTCTCAGATACAGCCTTCAACAGCACATGGCTGGGCAGGGGGGTCCTCCGAGGATGGCTTTGCACACATGAGCACCTGTTTGTGTGCAGTTATCTGGTTTGCATGTGAAAGAGTGAGCCTTTGCATGGCCACACGGGTGCAACTTCAGACGTTTGATAATTTGGCCCTGGCTGGGCTGTCAGCTGCTGTCACTTTCTGTTTAGCAGGGCGTTCATAAGGCAGCAGCTAATGGGGCGGGAGCATGGGGAGGAATTCTGGCAAAAGCAAGTTGCTGGGATATTTATTTGGCCGTCCTTATGTAAAAGAGTGCAAAACCAGAGCAGTAAAATATTGTAAAACTTAAGCTGATACTTCCACTAATTCAAAGTGGCAGTTTTTAAATAGAGTTGTTTCTGTTTGTCACTTTCAATCATAGAATGACGATAGTGGTACTTAAAAGGACTTCATAGTCTTAAGAAAACAAACTGTTCCCCTCCCCCCGAGCAGGACAAAGAGAGCCATATTGTCATGACTTGAGAGACATCAACTTGCTGTGCTGGGGTGGTGGCCACGCACTTCCTCCTTGGCTGACACAAGTGAAAGTGACAACTTGTCAGCTCTCTCGTCCTGTTCACTTTGCATCCTGCTCCATTGCTGGTGCTCTCTTGACTTTCTCTGTCTGCTCTCCCCATTTCCACTCCCAGTCTTCAAAAGAAAAGGTCTTTCCGTGTCAGCAGCTTTTAACTGCATTTTATTTGTTTATTTGTGCACACCCTTTTCCCGAATTAAAGATAACTCAGGTTCCCCACTAGTTTTCACTTATCCATGGGATCTGAAGCTTATTTGAAGCAAGGCCAAGGCACAACTTAGCCTTACTCAGGGAGGAGAGCTATTTTTGAAGGTAGGGAAAGGCAGAGTAGAAGGTGTAGTGCTTCATCCCCTCCACACAGGCCAAGGTGGAAATAAGCAGCAGACCTGCCATGAAGCCAGAGGTTCCTGTGCCACATCCCTTTTCCCAGCAGCAGAACAAGTCTGTGCCTTTTCCAGTCATTAAAGAGGTGCACAAAACCCCTCCAAGTAAGGGAGAAGGCCCTTGTGCACAACCCTGGTCTTACTAAAGGGTCAGTGATGTGCTGCCTGCTGAGGTTTATGCTACGTAAGGACTGCTGGGCAGCAGCAGCCATAATACCAGAAGTGTACTGCATTTTCCACACACCCACTTCTTATTCTACATTACACACCCTGCTCCCCTCACTCTGGATGCAGCAAATGCAAATCCTGTGCCCTCTCTCAGCAGCAAACAGAAGTGATAAATGATACAGCAAATAAAGTTTGTTTTCTTTATATTGGATAGGCTTCTCTGATTGAAGTGAGAGAGGTGAGGCTCTGATCTGCCTGGAGGGACACACACAGGAAAAACCCAGTTACCTCCTCCTGAATATCCTTTGACAGTTCCCTCCATCCCTTGTTCAGAATCACTGAATGACTTTGCCCAGCAAAAGCAACAGAGTAACACCAGCAGGACTGTTGTGGAAAACCAGCAGCAAGTGGAGGGGCATGGGGAGGGGTGTCCCTCAAACACCACTAAGGAGCTGTCACACTAGAGAGAGTGTGTTGGTAGAGCTGGAGAGGGACTACAGAACCAAAAAACAAGGAGTTCACCTGAGATAGGGCTCACTCCAAATCTCTTCCACATAAAACTTTTTTTGCCTAATAAATAAACATGTAGCATAAAAGCTTTACAATTTAACAACAACAACAAAAAAATATATATATTTGAATCAGAACAGAGAGAGACAGATTTATATTCCAGAGTGAAACTAGGTCTAATAGCTAAGATAAGAAATTGTGTTTGTGTGCCTGCATGTATGCAAATCCAGGAGGGGGAGTCAGATAAGAAAGAACGATTAAGTTCATGTGTGAAAGTAGTTAAGCTGTCATCTTAAGCTCACTCTGTCAGAATTATTGCTGTTTATTCATAAGACTACTAAGGAACAGATGTTCACCTGGACAAGCAAACCTCCTGAAAGGAAGATATCCATATGTGGCACTGATCAGAGTGTGCTCTGATTCTTAGAAAAAAAAAAAGTTTTGTTTCCTGGTATTGGTTGAAGCTTAGTAAAAGAGTGGGAGGGAGAAAATAAATGGTAGGTAGAGGAGCTGGAGAAGAAAAACAAAGGGGGAGAGTGCAAAGCCACAAGTAAGAGCCAAGGTGAAATTATAAAAGCTAGAGGAACTCAGGGACATTTCTCGAACATCCGTAGAAGCATTTGTAAGGACAATAGTTACACAAGAGACAGGATAATTAAAAAAGCCCAAGCAGGAAAAAGAGAGATTAATTTCTTTTTGTAGTTTCTTTCTTCGTGTTGTTTCAAGTTAGCAGAAAAAATGTGCAAGCAGCGTCAGTTCTGTAATTCCTAATGCATTTTCTTTGCTTAGCCTTTTGTCTTATCTAATGGATTTAGAGCATTGTCATCCTTTTGTGTTGAGGTTTCCTGAATCAGCCTGTCTGCTACATCCAGGGACAAGAACATCCTCCACTACAATCCAGAGTATAAACCAAAGAAAACACAAGAAAGACATAGATTCGTGGGTACCTTAGAGGTAACAAGAGTTTAATCCTGTTTAATTTCTACAGGGCTGTTCACAGCAGCTTGGTGCTGTTCAGAGCATGACCAATCAGAACAATCTGAAGAGCAAAAACTCAGAGGAGAACCAGGAACAAGGGAGGCGAATACAGGGCTGAAGGATGATTACAGGCAACTGCATGAACTGGGGTTCTGTTCACTCTGAACTCAACATCTGGCAGATCCAGAGGTGTGGGGAAATGAATGAAAAAAATATGACTATGTTATGGCATTACATAATCATCCCTTGAAGAAACTGCTGCTTCAATTACTACTTCGCAGAATGCTATCAAAAGGGAATAAGCCAAACTAAGTTAATTTTGAGTGGTTTTTTTGCACCCAGATGAGTCCCCTTGTGTTCAGAGCAATGGGCGAGGAAACTATAGCCTAAACCATGTCAAGCTGTTCTCTAAACTCTGCAGTCAGTCGGATATTCCTTCTGCTGGAAAGATCACTAATTATTCAGTCGGCATTTGCCTGAATAAGGCCTCAAGATTTTGTCTAAAGACAGCAAATGTTCCTTCTTGATTATTTTTGCAAATTAAATGAGGAGAGTTTGGAAAGAGAGCATATGAAGCTTATTTGTAAGACAGATGTTAAACAGACTAGCAGCTTCCCAGTATCCCTCTAATACTTATCTCTAGTACCAAAATATATTCCCTTAGCCTTTATAATGATATTGGAGTACTTAGGACTGTATTGATAGTATCCTGAATGGCTTTACAAGGTCAAGCAGCATGGAGTTATTTATTCTACTAATAATATTTTACATAAACTTCAGGTCATTGTGTAGTGGACAGAATTTTTCAATTAATTAACTTATTCACTGAGAAATTCAGCTTTGAGTCAGCCAAAAGTATTCATTCATATACATATAAATGGGGAAAAATCTCCAACAAACAAACCAGAAGAAAGACTTTTGCAAAATATTCTTTAAATTTTGATGCAATGTTTGGGAACTAAAACGAAATGCTTTTTCATTTAAAAAGGGATACTCTTTTTTAAAGTGTCTCATTTTGAAATAAAAAAAAAAAAAAGAAAAAAAAGGTTTTTAGCATTATATTCAAGAAGAACAACTCTTATTATTGGTTGACCTAAAATAATACTTTCCATCTTTTGGAGACGCTTGGGCTAATAACTGGGAAAATATAGGTTTTCCTACAGCTCTGAGTGAGTTGAGCCTTTGAGCTGCCTTGTAACTTCCTTGTGGTGAGCTCAGGCTTCTCCACCCCAGAAGCATTGGGACAAATGTGCACCTGGTCCCTTCCTCCATTGTCCAAACCTTCTTCACCTACTCACAGCAGCCTCTGAAGTGTATGAGATATAACAACCATTAGGGCACAAGTAAATTAACATATATTGTCTTTCTTCCTAGCCAGCAGCAACAGCCATAACAGATTTCAAGATATGGCATATCAGAATCATAAAGCAACTATTTTTTAGCCCTGGAGTGAAGTCAAAATATTACTCAGCAATGTTAGGAATAGCAACTGGTATCTGAACAATATTAGGACACTAAAATAGATTTATTCGCTTTTGCTTAATAAAGTGTGTCTAGCCTTCTGCAAAACAGTAATGTAAATAATAAGGAGGCATTCTGTACAATTTTTTCTCATTGTGTGCCTTCCATATGAGCTTTTGTTCTGTTTGCAGACCCAAAGATAATTTTCCCAATTGCCAACTCTGCCCTTTCATCCTAAGACTTGAAAATCCAGCTGCAATCTCTCTGCTATTAAGAGCCTCAGAACAGTTTCAGCTGCTCAGACTTTCCTGGGATCTGCAGTGTCTTGGAGGCCTAAGAGAGTCCTGTTTGCTCTTCCACAGCTGTGCTGGATGTTGAAACACTGAGATTCAGCCACACAAAACCCAAGTAGTCATCCTACAATTGGGTACGTAGCCTGCTTTCACTACAATGAGTACAAGGGCATTCTTTTTTACATGACTGTTTTATCTTTTAAACAAAAGCACCTTTTTACAGGGAACAAGAAAAACATACAGCTGTAAAGGAGCATCATTTTGCTAACTTCAACGAGGTCCCACCAGGTTACACAAGCTGAGAAAACATCTGAGAAACAAGGGAATGGGCACTAAGGAGTATGAGAGACCTTTTTTAGGCTCAAACTTTGAAACACCCCGTGTGCAATCTTAACAGAAGTGAGTCATTCTTCCAACATGAACAGGACTCCAACATGCTTCAAGACCCATAATGAACTTGTCCAGGCTCAGGACATTTGACACTGAATCTGTCACAGATCAGATTACTACACTGTCCTACTTCTGAATACATGGAAACATTATCTCAGCATTCTTATGTGCCCATCTTGAAGACGATAGCCAGGACTGTCAGCATGCAGAGGTGACAGATGATGTTTTTTTGCTAAGGGGATGGCACTCCCTGAGGAAGAGTTCCTGAGACCCAGAGATACGGGCAACATAGATACGTGTTGTTTGAAATTGCCAGCAAAACCAGAAGCTTCAGTTTATTTCTTTTTGTATTAGCTAAAAAAACTCGATTTTTAAATCTGGCCGGCAGTTTTTATATAAAATAGTCTATTACCTCTGTAACATTATTGTAATACAAATGATAGATGTTGAAATACTGAATGCTTTCCATCATAGAACTACTACTGTACTCTCTAAAAGCTGGACTGAAGCACATATGTAATCAATTTTAAAAGTGAGGAAATCTAAAGAAAATGAAGATGAAAATTTATATTGAGGGTTTATTTAGATACACAAACACGGATTAATTTTTGCATATCTCTGAGTCAATTTCTTTAACACAACCATCCAAACCACTGTCTTGCATTTGTCAGTAGCCCAGCTTATGCTCTGGTTTTCTCCAGAACAGAGAACTGAGTTTTATCAGTTCCTGCCTGTTTTGAGTCTTCTCCAACTTTGCTCCTTCCATCAACAATGTTTCTCCAACTATTCTTGATAACAACAAGGAAGGGAAATGGTCTGGAGGAAGAAGAGGCTATCATGGCTTTTCAATTTCCCAAGAAATTTCTTCGTGCTACGTTTTTAAAGGCTTGTGAGCAATCCCTGTAACATCCTGGTTCTTTCCTCCTTACTGATTAGCACATCGATGCTAATCATTTCCTCTGCCCCCCACTCCCCATCCCCTTTTTACATAATCCCTCTTCCCTACCATTCCCCTTTAGCTTTGAAATTAGATCACTTTGGAACATTTCTTCAAGTGATTTATAAGTAAAATGAAGAAAATCAAACCTAACACTGATTATTGTATCATTTCACTCTTTACCTTCTCTTCTTTGACCTGAGTCTGTCCGTTTGATAATTCCTTCTTTAAAATCCACACCAGTTCTTTAGCCACTGTTGTCCCTCATAACCAAAATGTCCTAATGACTCAAGAAGAAGCCTTTTGTGTGATACCAGATCAAAAGGTTTCCTGAGAATCAGATAAGTTCTATCAAGGCCTTTCCTCAGCCAGTCTTTCACAGCTCTCCATGACTCTTCTTAAAAATTCTAGTAGATTATCTCTTCTGTGCACCTACAGACAGCATCTGTAGTAATATCCCAAGTCTCTTAGTCTTTTTCCTTCTTTCAGTCTGTGATTTATGATCTTAGTCTCTTCCAGTTACTAAAATCAATCAAATCCATAGATATGCAATTTTCTGGATCTTGCCTAGACATACAGTTGAACCATTAGCTGAATTTCCTGTAGTGTGTGATACTGGTACTGTGGATTAAGCCAAAGCATCTTTCCCTTATTGCACAACTGTTTTTAAAGCAAAACTTACATGTTATCTTGCTGGCTGCCATGCTTGTGAAGATAACCTTGAATACATTAATGGAGCATAAACTATTACTTACCTGACATTGCAGAGAGCTTGCAACTATAGCTTTGAGAGGTGTGGACAGCCTCATTCCCTTCAGGATTGTGTTAATGCTGAAACAAAAATTGACAATTTAAATTCCAACATTATTAATGATTCCACTGATGATCATTTTAGCAGAAGCATACAGCCAATGCATTCACTCCACAATCACAAACTACCTCTCATGCCTTCTCAGGTGCCAAAAGCTCCAACTGTCCCCTACCCGACTGCCAAAGACTTCAGCTTCCCCATGGCAACTCCTACAATGCAGTTCTGCATTCTTGTTACAACACTGAACCAAGTAGGGAGTGAACATCAGAAAAATAGCAACAATTAAGTTTATTTCAGTGTCAAAATAAATAATACCAATTGTTTTATTCATTTAGGTAGTTAATTGAGTAAATTTTTACATAAATTTAATTTAAACAAATCTGCTATTGAACTGCAGGCTGCTTCACCAGAAGGCTGCAGGACTAAGGACTCTGCCAAATAATTGAAGTCCAGTTTGTTACAGAGTCCATAATCCCAGGAACAGAATTGCTGTTTTAAGAAGTTAAACTTGTATATGATCTGCCACTTCATTTTTTTTTTTCACATATACACTGTTGATGCAGTCCACAAGAAGCTGATAAACATTAAACCACCAGAACCTTCCTGCAAAGGCCACAGAGTCCTTATGATTCACAGCATCTAGAAATCCATAGCCTCTCACTTATCTCCTCAGCCATGAACTTTTCTACAAACAGGGTCTTAAATGTGCCTGCCTGGGGTTATTCTACCTTTTTGGATGTTTTCTACTGAAATCAGACTGTGTCCCATTTGAACAAGTCATTTTGAAATTCTTCAGATATTCTAATTTCTTAATAACCTGTTCTGGCATGATCCTGACTTCCTTCAGTGTTTCCTTCTCCTCCCTAGGGAAATTTATGCTTGTTTCTGACACCTGTGTCTGCCACCACTACCTTCTTTTCAGGGCATGAGAGCAAGGGATACATTGAATATTTTAAACAATGCCTACCTTTCCTTTCAGTAATTTTTCACTGCCATGTCTTAAAGGTCTTCCTGTTCCTTTCACAGACCTCTTTCTCCTTATACTTGAAAAAATTCATTATTTTCCACAACCTCCTGTGAAATCTTTTTTTCATTCTCTACCTTTGCTTTTCTTATTTTTAATACTTTCTGAACTTTGCTTTGTAATCTTTCTGGTCTTCCCCTCTACTTGATGTTTAATACCTCACATATGCTTCTTTCTTACCCTTGATTACTTCTGGGGTGGGGAGGGGAGCTTGTTCATCATATTGTGAACATATTTCTTTCAAGCCTGCATAGGCCCTTGGGCATATATTAATTTAAGTCGTGCACATTTTCTGTTTCGCATCAATGTTCTTGTCCTCTCCTTTACTTTTCGGTCAGTTCCTCCTAGACTTCTGAAACTCATACTGAAATCTTGAAAAGCAGGTTGCAAGCCCAAAAGAAAAACTTAGAACAATCAGTACCACTGTAACCAAGTTACCCTGGGTATGCCAAGTTCTCAGCCAACATTGTGCCTTTCTCAGGCTTACAACTGACAGACATCAAACTGGAAGCAGAAGTACCTTGTGGTCTGAGGAACACTTGTGCCAGAGGAGGATCAGCAGACTGGAACATCTCTCTGCACTGCCCTTTCTGACACTGCTCTTCTCCCTTCACATGTGAGGAGATGGGCAAGTGGATGACACACAGTTAACCACATCAAGGCAGTAGTCTACCAAAGAGATAGACTCAGTGCCTTGTTTGCACCACCAAAATGGAGCAAAAACAAGTTTGCTGGGCCAAGTCTGTGGCATGAATTATCCTGAAGTACTTTACATCACCTAGTGTTTACATTTAATCTGTATCTGGGGGTAAGCATAGCAGTTGCTCCATCACCTGATGACCCCTCACCATCCAAGAAGGGGGACTGGGAAAAAGAAGAGACTCGTGGGTTGAAATGAAAACAGACTTAATGAAACAGCCAAACTAAAATCAATGCCAGTATAAAGTAAACAAAGTTAGCCTAGCAAATGTATAGTCGTCACAATAAATGGGAAGGCAATCCTTTTATTCTGGAAGAGAAAAAGGATCAGGAAATCCCCTCATCCTCACTAAACTTCCCCTTTAAATTGAGTGTGACATTTATGGTGTGGGATACACCTCTAGCAAACTCAGCTCAGCTGTCCTGTCTGACTCGAACCTTCTCATGACCCTCAGACCATGCCTCGTGGATGATTCTGTCCCAGAGAAACCAGGACACCTAGTCTCAGAGCTGACATGGGAAATAATTTATAGGACATTTAAAAATGTCTTTGAGTCTGCATCATGTTCAACAGTGATGTCAGACATCCAGGGCACAAAATATTTTTTTATAAAGCATATGATTATGAATCTGCTCTTTTATTTCCACTCATTCCCAGTGAAAACAGGTATTTTGGCTATGTGAGCTGGAATCTGCTGAACAAGGCAGCAGACTTGGACTTTAAAACACAGCAGTTCACCATGGTGTCTGTAGATCATACTCCTCTCATCTCCTCTAGCTTCCATGTATGAAATCCAGCACTCAAAGGTGTCATGAAAATTCACAGCCTCCTTAGGAGGGTCTGCAATGAACAAGCAGGACCCACTGCAGTGACACACTGATCTTCATGTGTGATAGAGGGAGTAGGAATCATGAAAGTGATTTCATCTTTCTAATGTATTCTCCAATATAATAGATACATTTTTTTTCTTTTCAGAAATCAATTTTCTTTTAATAAACACTGCTCGTATGTATACACTGCAGCACTGGCTACCACAACCCTTCTGAGGCTGAAAACATCTTTCACTACCACCACCATAACCACATAACGAGGTCCTCTCAACTCTGGCCTCAGAGGACAGTGTGAGCTGTTCCCCTGCTGCACTCTACAACAAGGGAATGCTCAGGAAGAGGGAATAAGGGGGCACAGCTTCTGCTCCATGCTCCAGTCAGCACCCAGAATGGAAAAGTGGTGCACAGGAGAAGGTTTTCCAGTGGAAAAGGTTGAAATATCTTGCTTTCGTATGCAAAGTGAAGCCAGAAGAAAATGTCAGTCTGTGCTTCCTTCCTTCCTTCTTCCTCTCCTTACTATTATCTCTGCCCCAGAAAATTCTATGTAAAGCAGGTAATTCTAAGGAACCACATTTTCAGGTTTCAAATTAATTTTGATAGTTTTAATTCTTCAATTTTATCCTGCCCCTTGTGACGAATGTCTTGGAACATGCTCATACATACAGAAAGATGGCATTTTGCACAGACTTTCATTCATAATCAGTGTGCTGTGCTCCAAGTAATATATATTTTTTGTATTTGTGTATCAGGAATAATTTTCTGAAAGTCAGCTGGGTTTTTTTGTTTCTTTTTTTTTTTTTTTTTCCCTAGATTTTCCATCTGAGATACCAAGCTGAAGCTATTCCCAAAGATTATTTTTATTGATGCATCTTATCATAGTGCTTTCCTGGAAACTCCAGACACAGTTAAAGGCGATTAAACTTGTACATTAAACAGGTACATAAATGCAAGAAGAAACATAGTCCCTGCCTGAAAGGCCTCACTCAATTCAGCTGGGTGTGAGGACAGACTATTCATTAATAGGTTTAATAATTATAAATAAATAAGACTTTGGCTAAAAAATGCTGAATCTTATTTGCAGCCTAAGAAGTCCATTGAAAAAATAATCTTCAGCTGAGGTTGTATCTTGCTGCCTCCTGGGACCAAGGCAAGAGTCAAATGGAAGGTGTTCACTGAGAGAGACAAGACAGGTCACATTTGAGTCGAGTGTGACTAGAAAAGCCCTACTCACTGTAATAGCTGCACATCCCCTCACGAAAGAGGCATAAGATGACAGTGTAAATTCCTCCAGCCCTTGTGGCATACAGAAAATCACGATTTCTCCTAGCTATTCTTTTTAGTCTCTTACAAAGTTCAGATTGAACCCTAAGGGCACTAACAAAGGAAAAAAATGCTTCACAGCATTTCCCCCTCACTATTGCTTTGGGGTATGTGTAAGATGAGATCAAGTCAGTATTACATGAGGAGCATTCCTAATTCAATGTGAGGGCTGTGGACACACTTGGATTTGACAATGTACTGCGTTTTGAATAGAAATTCACTGTGAATTCAGGAGGCACTCTCATCACATCAGCTGGGCATTTGCCATATAGTCCTCTTGTAGACTGGGAGACAGATATAATTGGCTGCCTTTGGCTGCCTTCACGTTGAAAATGGAGAAACCTGAAGTCTTCCTGAAGAGAGCAGATTTTACTTCTGCTGGCTGCCCTCCTCTTTCTGTTCTGTTGCTGAAGAAGGGAAAATGGTAATGCAGGAAAATGTGGCATACCCCTACTGACATCACTGTCTCTGGTCCATTATAAACATGTTCCTAATACTCATTTATGGTAGAAGGTCTCCTTTAAAAGCTCAATGTAAGCAATACTGCCATGTGCTGAAGCAATGAGCAATTGCTGGACTTTGATAAACAACCTATTGTCTTGAATCTTAAATCTGTAGGACAGTGTCCATATTTGTGGTTGCAGATGAAGAGAAAACATCTTCTTCCATAATGAAAAACTATTTAATGCAATAAATAGAATTAATATCTCTTGATGTGAGTCCCCTCAGATCACAAAGCTACAGATACAGTCTAGTCACAGACATTGCTCAGGAGAATCTGCAAGAAAAGAGAATCCCCATCTTGCTCTGATCTGGCTTAACCACGTGCTGCTCCTCTAAGGTAGAATTTTATCATCATTTTCAGAAAAGAGGAATAGACATGGACAGGAATTTCCAAAGTCATTGAGGAAAACTGTGAGGTAGCAAAAACTGGATCATGAAAACAATATCATGTTCCCCGTGTTCTGTTGTCAGTGTTTGTAGTTTTACAATCAGTTTTCTAGACACTTTTTTTTTTTTTTCTCCTCCCTACTCCTCACCAAATTGTTCTCTGTTTGCAAAAGACCTGGGTAACTCGTGACTTCAGAGATTTTAAGGCCAGAAGAAACCACTGTGAGCCAGCAATCTGTATTTTAGGAAACCAGTGCACTTCAGTCAGCAGTTCCTGCAGCAAGTCTATGGCTTTGGACTGAACACTACTTTTAAAATCACAGCCACCATTTATTTGGGTGTGTTCTGATAATCTCTTTTGATTAAACATTTGTATCCCATTTCTATTCCATATGTATTGCATTTCTAAGTGACCATTAGAAAGAAACAGTGAACCTAATTGGATTGAAATGGATGTTAAACACATAAACTAAGCAAGCTGAAGAAATTGTGATGAAGGTTTGATTTCCCAGCTCACAATATTTATGTAAAAAAGCATGTCACAGAATCATAGAACAATAGGGGTAGGAAAGGACCTCTGGAGATCATCAAGTCCAACCCCCCTACCACCACAGGAACACATCCAGGCATGTCTTGAAAGCTTTCCAAGAATGAGACTCTACAACCTCCCTGGGCAGCCTGTTCCAGTGCTCCATCACTCTCACAGGAAATAATTTTGATTTTCTAATCAGATTTAGAAATCTAGAAGTATTTTAGAACAGTTACATTGAATACTAGCTAGTGCTCCACATTTTTTAAAGAATTTAGGGAGCAATCAAATCATAGACAACTCAGAAATGAAATGAGATATTGACATACAGTGAAATATCTACATCGGATTTCCTCAGAGAATCAGTTTCTGACCTGTTATTTGGAATGCAATATCTTTAGAGATGTCTGCCTCTGAAATCCTGTATGATTATTGCACTTGTCTTGTTATTAAACAAGTCATTAAATCCACGGCGTTTTATAAACAACAAAAATTACATTGTTTCAGCATCTACTACCCTGATCCTGAAAAGGGTCTTGGTGTTCACTGCATATATGAGAGTTACATGACTATTACACCAGGTGAACATAAAGTGCATATAAGCAGTCAAGGCTCAGAAATTATTTTCATAGTGCTGGATGTATAAAAAAAAAAATAATAAAAAAAAAAGGTATATTATTATTTTAGAAATGAGGCAAAATTACAGCATTACAGACTGTAACACAAGCAGACCTTCCACCCTGCAATAGGTAATGAAAGTTAGTCCTCAATAAGCAGGGTGCTATTGCCCCACATTATTATTTAACATGCTGGTGATTCCTTTCCTAGCTCAGGTATACAGTGCTGTACAGATAAAAATATAATCAGTTTTCCTGAATAAACTTCTGAACTGAAGCCAACACAAAGTTTAATTCTCACATTTACAGATATCACTAAGTGTCTCTGTCCTGTGACTATCTTGCAGTTTCCTGTGAGAAATAGTTCTCCATAATATGGAAATCAAACTAAAAGATACAGGGAAAGCTCCTCAAAGAGTCAAAGCATGTTACATCTGCAGTTAAAACATTTTAAAGGATCATAGTTATTAGAAATTCAAGTTTTTCAAGTATTAAAAATAAATCTTTAATTCCCCTACAGATTCCTAGTATCCAGAGTATTTTATAGAAACATCTGGATAAAGGAATAAAGACAAATCCATTGTGTTTCTAGACATTCCTGGAGCACTGATGTTCTTGAGATTATGCTATTGGATTACTGGTATAAAAATAATAAATATTTTCAGTACTTAAAGCTGTAATGCTTTATGTTGGATTTGGATTTTGGTCTCATTTTAGTAAAAGGTGGATGGAAATTCATAGTTCCTTAGCCAGAAGGATGTAGAGAGTTTATTGCTTAGTGACCTATATTTTTCTCCTCTACAATATTTGAAAAGTTATTTAGCAACTTCCCTGCCCTTCAGTCAACCTTTCAAAATAGCTGTCAAGGCAAAAAATGGTTAAGCCTCTGTTCCTCATTCCCATGACACATGAAAGTGAGGGTTTGTTAATCGATGCTAAGAATGCTGTAGAATATCCCAATCTTCACAAGATGCATTAATTTGTGTTTGTTTGGTTTAAATGTAGGGCAATAATGCATTAAAAAAAAAAAACAAAACACCAAAAAACTGAGACTCACATGGAAGGAGTGAGAAGGCACTGAAAGATCTTTGGACATGTTTTCACAAGGCTTTGCAATATTACAAATATCTTTTCTACAGGTCACTAAGCTAACTGAGAACTTAATGATATAACTGGCTCGGGCTCCTGTTTGTTAACAGAAAATATAGAACCCTCGCCAGAGGTCCAAGGATTAAACAGTTCTAAACTTCAGATTGTGCCCAGAATGTCACTCCACCATAAACATATGGGATGGTTATGCACCCAGCCTTTCCCTGACTGAGAGGAAAGCACAAGGTGTGGCAGCACAGAGTGGGCTTTCAAAGCCTCACTAGTGCAAGGTCCTCACCTTTTCTGCTTACCATTTCTCTAGGGAGCAGCAGTGTGTTATGGAAAGTACAGGTGACCAAAGGCAGCAATGCAACAGCCTAAGCCTGATGGCTCCAGCCCAGTTCTTTCACTTTATCCCCTTTACTGTTCACTCTCCTGTTGTTACCTTCTTTTTTTTTTTAACATGCAAGTTGCCATGAAAAATTTGTTAATGAAATATTTGCTTAGAAGTCTGCTCTGGGCTAGGCTGATAACCTATCTGTGTTTGAGTTTGGCTTCCCATATTCTAAATACTCATCTTCTCTCTGTTTAGCTTATTGATTGGTTTGGCAGGAAAAGCAGCCTTGTCATCAGTGACCAAGGTCAAACCAAACAAAAAGGGACATGAGGGGGAGAAAAAAAAAAAAAAGAAAAGAAAAAGAAAGAAGTTGGACAGATGAGCTCAGAGAGACAACAGTGGAATATCTGACCTGCCACTTTCCTTCAGGAGACAAGTCCTGGTCTGCCCAGAGGCCTCCCAGACTTTGAAGGTCACAAGAAATCACTGTCATCATCACAGCCAGGATTTGCACATTGAGCTAGAGCTGGGAGTCAGGCAGAACCAACAGAAGGAAAAGGTGGATACAACCAAACCAAGGCTTGGTCCAAAGGCCCACAAGAATATGTTCTGAGATCTCTGGTGCAGAGCAAGTGGGGCACTGAGTCCAGTCTCTCAAACATTTAAAATTAGAAGCTTAAAGCCCATGTTTACATATGCAAGCAAGAGTCACCTGTTCCCAAAGGTGCCTGAAGCTCTGTTTTAGGGCACAGGAAAACAGGAGTTGATGGTGGGATTTTTTTTCCTTGAACATGACTTGATATGGGCTTACAAATCTAATTCTTCAAAAACAGTTTACAGATTTTGGCCTCAGCTTTTCAGTTCCACTCCTAACATCTGGAAACAGAAATATGTGGAAAATGAGCTGGGAAGTTTACAAAGGGCTAACCCAGACACTTAGATATACAAGCACATGCTCAGCAAGACAGTGGGAATCTTCCTATCATGCCAAGTTCAGCCTTATCTGAGGGGAAGCTTTATTTTAGCTGAAAATCCTGGTTCACAAAATGCATATAATGTTTTATACATGTCATTAAAAAATATAGATATACTAAATTAAGTAAATAATAATAAATAAATAAATAATTATTTTAGTATAATACATAATATAATACATATAATAAATAATAAAGTAATGTAATTATATTTGCTAGGTAGGGCATTCTATCTAAAAATGCCAATGAATCAGTGGAAGAAGTCCAGAAATGTATAAAACTCATTGGAAAAAAAACAACCCTAACGTATGGTTATTCTACACTACCTGGTCATTTCAAATCACCTGGCAAAATAATCCTATGTTTATGTAATTGAGTGTGAACAACAGTGTGTGATTTCACAGCAGATTCGAGAAACTCAACCAGGGAAGGTTATGTCATGGCTGAGCAAACTGAGATTGGCTGTACTGTACCTTATTGTAAAGAAAAAGTACATTCTGATAATTGCATATAACACTGATGAGGTTTTCTGAAAGGAAGCCATAACAGAATAGACCTGCTAAAAAAAGTACCTGGCAATATTGTTATCTGGTACAATACATTCATGTTAGTGGCTTTTTAAATGAATAGGAGGGTGCCAGAGGCTAATAATTATGTAACATGAACTAACTGTTAAATCCTGCAGTCTTTACTCAATATTTATATAGTTCTGACTTATGGGGAGTTTAGCTTGATAAATACCAGAGTAAAATAAGTAAAAGAGCACTAAATCTATTCCCAGGTTTCTCTTTACTCTTGTAGCTTTTCTTCTGACTAAGGAACTAAATCAGTGATCAGTATGTTATTCACAGTATATGGAAAACATTATTTTAGCAGAAATGTTGCATAGTTTATAGTGCATGGTTATTCAGCTTCCCTGGCCCAACTGGACTTAGAAGTTCAACTTCCTACCTGCCAGCACGGTCTCATTAACAAACTGAATCAAAAGGGTCCTCACCACAGCAGAGAAAACAGATGAAGAAAATTGTTGCTTGTCTATAGAAGATGGTGCCAATTTATCAAGGAAATAATTCTTTGCACATCATAACCAATAGTTCATAAAAAGGAACAGGTATTTCAAGGAATGCAGAAAGCAGAACAATCTTTTTGCATCCAGGGTACTGGAAACAAGGTTAGCTGAATTTGCATAAGCAAAGGCCAATGGCTGTAGAAATATACTGATTGGGTTCAGGCAACATCTCTGAAATCAGGTCCTGTCAAGATGCATCATTGAGCACTCTCAAAAATCACTAGTTGTTCTTTATCCTTTGGGGTGAGAGGACCTCACTGCCCCAGAGGGTTGCAAGAGGAATCTCATGAGACAATTTCAAAGGCCTTTCTAATAATCTGGGCCTACGTGTATGGTACTGATTTCCACCGCAGGAAGATTTACTCAGGATTACCCAAAGAAGATGGAAAACTGGGTAACAAGATCAGAAGAAATGTGATGTCCCTAAATAAACCAAGGATCTGGTGTCTGACATGTGGATTTAGCCGCCCTTCGCCAAGAGTGCTTTAATTTGTATCACTGTAATCGGGTTAAGAATTATTGTAGCCAAAGTAATTAGCACAAATCTACCAAACAGCTTCTTGACACAGAAAGCAAACGGGTTTCTCCTCCAAGTGCCTGCCCCCCTGAGGACTGGGAGGTAAAGAGCAGAAGGAGGGAATTAGGGGTGACCTTGCATTAATGAACAGGAACATGCTCCTGGATCAATGGGCAAACCTGGCATAGCACAGAGAGGAAGCATCAACTGTGTCATCGAAGTCTCTCTGATATCCATGGGGGTTTCGCAACGGATGCTTATGCAAAAGAGGTAAACACAAATGAGGCTGGTGCAACATCAAAAAAAAGAGCTACAGGAAGAGAGAAAGAAGGTGTGAGGATGCAAACAAAAAAATAAACAGATTGCTTGCTGTGGGATGGTTTATTTAAAGAGTCCCTACATTTGCGTTATTGGATTAAGCATTTTGACCAAAGTTTGTAGAATTTATTTTGGCCAAAAATTACTAATATGAATATTGGCCTCATGCCTGAATAAAGGAATGTAGTTTCTCTCTCTAATCAGGTTGCAACAGATAAAAGGCTAAATAGAAATGAGTAATTCACCGTGACTCAATATTACATGGGCTGTATTTTAAGAGCTGAATTCCAAGTGCATTTCTGTTCTTTATTTCAGCAGTGCTATCTTTTGCTCACCCTCGCTATACTGTGGCAGCTTGGCTTGGCAAACTAGGAATCATTTTCTTCTGTAAGCCTGATGTACTTTCTAGGAGACTGTCTTCCTGGAAGCAAAATCAATTCAAGTATTCAGGAGGCCTCTAGTGGCTTATAGTTTCAGAGGAAGTTTCCTCTGAAGCTTAGTCTGTGATGCTGGGAAAATCTACAGAAGGTCAGGGAAACAAAAGGGACTCCCCACTTGTTGATTAATGCCATTGACAATAAATAGCAAAGCTTGGTCTCTGACTTCAGTACCTAGGAATCTGGCCTTTGAGGCCTGAGATACATTTACACAAAATGCTCAGAATGTGCAGAAGAGAACAATAGGGTCTCGGGCTTGTTGGTGTTTTACATGTTTCTAAGCATATACTGGGAAAGAATTACAACATGATGAGCATCATATTTAAAACAGCTGTCAAAGGAGAGCCTATGCCAGTTTCATTTTGATCCACAAATGTAGATGCTTCCTATTACTGACACTAGAATACGCAATAGATTTCCAATGTGGTGCATGGGTACGTAATTCCCCATTTGCAACTCCTTACCCAGTTCTCACACCAGAATGAGCAGATAGGGCCAATCCTGACTGTGGTAATTGGCATCAGTCAAGCTATCTCTGTTTCCAACAGCTGAGGCCCTGGCCCATAGCCTACCATACACAAATATATTACATATTAGGTGAGAACCTGGATCACCTATATGCTATTTTCACATGCAGGCTTAATAAAAAGTAAGAGAAGAGACATCATAAAAAGTGAGAGAACTGTAGTCCTGCAGTTCCTCTGAAGAGTCTTGGCTTAGAGAGTCAATTCTTTCTTCATCACATATGTATTTCCCTTGGCCTATTTTTATATGTCATAGGATAGTCAAAGAAATGTCCTTAATTCCCGGCACTTTGATTCACCTCCACAAACTAAGCCTTGTTGTAGGTGACTTAGCAACCATGTGATCCACCTATTATTAGAACAGTTAGCCCTCCAACCCCCCAAACTCCTGCCTCCCCTTGTCCTTATATATATCTGTCTCCTAGCAGAAAAGTAGCACATGACCTCCTATCCTCAAGAATACTTGGCACAAGTCCCTGCTTCTCAGCCGAACCTATTGTTCTAGGAGAGAATGACACAGGCATGCAAGAGTCTTGCTGACACTTTTGACTTTAAACATGAAATGCCATTAATCAATCAGCTGCATCTGTTTGGAAAAAAAAAATAAATAAGTGGCTGGAATCAAGGCAAACACAATAAATAATCCTTAGGCAAACAGGAAAGAAAATAGGAGAAGACATGTTTTTGATTTCTTGTTACTTCAAATTTGTTTGATTTGTCTTTCACAACCTCCTCACAAATATCAGGCTTACTGAGTGGACACTATTGAGATACCAAACTCAAAAGGCTTATGCACAGTACTTCCACCAAATTAAAGGTGCTAAGCTTGCAAGATATAAGTGTCTGCAAAGGAATTTATACATGATATGGCAGCAGAATGGGTCTGAATTCACAGATGTGAACCAGACCAGACTTAGAAAAGAATTTGCCCAGGCATCACTTGAAAGGTTGATTTCTCTTGCTATCCAGCAAAATCTGCAGATGTGATTTGTGGTCTGAAGAGCATATTAATTCCTGCTACAAATGCTTCAGAGACTTAATACTACATGGAATCATTCTTGACAGGTGCTGATATCCATCAAAATCAGCATTTAGGAGAGTTTCAGACAGCTCATAGCTTCTTGCAAGATGGGTGCCCACACAAACAGCACAGTATTGAATATTGAAATATCAGTATTTCAATGTATATCAACGCATGAACAAGTATTAGGCTTCACCAAAACCCACCTGCAGTGCCCTAGTGGGAGAGTATCTCTGTCAGGGGGGAGAAACAGGGAATACCTGTGGACAGGGCACTCGGATCAAGAAGATTCTTGAGTACCACAAGGTCTCTGAAGTGTGTCTGCTGTCCCCTTTCTCCTAGTTCATCTGCACAGCTTGGAGTACAGCTTTATTTGTTCCTAAAAACTGGTTCAACACACAGGGGAAAAAAAAAAAAAAGAAAAAAAAAGAAAGAAAGGTGTAAAACACTGTTCCCTATGTTTTACACTTCCCCAAACCACCATGCTCATGACCACAAAGACAGGCAAGCTTGGTTTAAAGAAGCTACAGAGAAGCCTTATCCCCCTCCTCAGCTCTGAGGTCCCAGAGTGCTTCTGCTCCTGGTCCACACAGGTTTAGAAACACAAAGCCAACCAATTTATAGTGGGGGCATGTCCATAAACTGAACTGAATCCACCTACCTATTTTACACAGGCCATTTAGGAAAGCCATTTTAATCTAGGCTGATGACATCTTTGAATTTCCAACTCCTGCTATATGTATCTGCCTGAATGGTGTAAGGTAATGATGTGATATAAAATGATACAAAAGAAAAACAAACCAAAATTCACTATGAGGAGGGAACTAATCTATACATATTTCTGATCCCTTACATAATCTGCATTTCAGAGTGAATTTCTTGCTTGCTCAACAATGGGCTTGTCAAAATCCACATGTTCCTGGAAAGCAGCTCAGCTGTGGACTGAGATTCAGCTGACATAAGTTTAACTCTCAGTTCTGCCAGTGTCCTTACAGAATTCACTTTACCTGTAATGCCTCTCTTTTGTCTTCCACCATCATATTTAGGGCACAAATATTCTATTACTCTCGTGTGTTTCTGCCAAACAAGCTTCCACAATGTTCATGATACTGATAATAACTAGGAAAATAAGGGTTTGTAGGAAGAGCTAGTATCTTTTATTAGGCTAGCTGATATAGCTGACAAAAGTGAACAAGTTGTGGGGTTAAGGGTCCTTCACTCATGCTAGAGTGTAAATGAACACTAGAGAATATGCTAGAGCACTCCAGTTCCAACTGCACCACTGCTGTTGGATACATGAATAGAAACCTCACTACACAAAATGAAGTGCACATTTGAGATGCCCCTCATCCCTTCCTCCAGAAACAACAGAAAAGGAATAGAATGACATACAGATTTTTGAGAGAAATAGAAGGTTAAGAAAATAAGTGAGAAGAGTCTTTTCCCCCCTCCAAACCTCTTATATACGTAAAATGAGTCTGCAGTAACATCTTTCCACAATGCTGAAAATCCAAACTGCTGTCAGTCATTCCACCAGTAGTTGCCTGGGGCAACTGCTTTCACAATTATCAGTGGATTCACCAACTTGCTGCAGTCAAGAATGACACAACAGCTGGGTTTTTTTTCACTGGACAGGTTGCAAATGAAGGCAAGAGTATTTAGATTTTCTAATCAGCAGCATCAAATATATGAGAAGTCCTCTTCACACCAGTCACACCTATTGGTCCAGGCCTTGTCAATTTGGCAGATACACATCAAAATACATGGATCACAGAAATGAAAACTAGATCTTGTCACCAAAGTGTTCTAACCAAAGTAGTGACTCCAGTGAGACTAGGTGATAGTGGTATATAAGACAGCATGAGGTAAAAGCCTTGTGGTACCTTAACAGATTCCTTTGACTTTGCTCATAACCTAGTGTTAAATAAGCTCTTTTCTGTGGGAGTAAAAGGCTTGACTTACAATTTCTGATCTTTAAAAGAGCCCATTCAGGAACATTACATATAAGAAAACATACCTGGGGTCAGTGAGTTCACTATAGGAAACAGCCAAGAGTTTTCATCCAGAAAAGCAAGATCCTGAATCCCAGCAGAGGGTGATATTCCTATGTGCTCATCACTGTTTTGCCAGAAGTGCTTCACAAATTTCATCACTGCCACAGAGCACTACTAAATACAGGAAAGCTGAGGTTACACCAAGTTTAATTTAAGGAAATAAACTTCCCCAATGGATACTAAATCACTTCAACTACTGCAGTAATCAACTCTCTTTAAGGTTTTTTTGGGTTTTGAGTTTTTCCTCTAATTTGCTTTAGTTTTTAAATCTGATTTTATCAGGCCAGTTATTTCTAAATGTCACATGTTGGGCTCATGGGAGCTTTGAATGAACAAGAGACTCAATAGTAAAAAAAAATAAATAAAATATTAAACCAGTGAAAGCTTTTTCAGTGCTTGTTATCTGACATGTCTGCCTAAAACTAAATGTCCAACGAATGACACAGTGCAGTCCCTTACAGATGACAGAAGCAGTCAGTAATTCCATTGTGATTAAAATACTTGGCACATCAAGTTAAGGGACCTTTTTAAGAGGCAAAGAGTTTTTCAGGGGCCTAAAACATGAAGCCCAAGATAGATTGGTGGCAAGTCTACTACTGAAGGATAATAGAAAAAATCCTCAGCCACCTCATGGAAAAAGCATCTAAATGTGTTGTCTTTTTCAAAGCCATCCTTCAAGAGACAGAGAGATTGTGATGTACATAATGATAATTAAACCTGGAAAAATTAGTATCAAGTTCCATTAAGCCTGGCCAGCATGTGCTGCTTTATAATTAAAGTTATTTTCAGAAAAGAAAAGAGCATTTAAGAGGAGGGACCAATTTTCATACAAATTTACAGCAGGCTTATCAGAGACATTTCCATCACTTTCTTGGGATTCCCTCCAAAGTCACATGAGATTAATGAGAACGGGGGAAAAAAAACACAACAAATAAGCAAAACATGGCACTAGGAACCATGATATGTTGAAATTTCTACCCAAGATTTGATGAGAGGGCTCTGTTTCCAGGAGTCTCACAGCCCAGACTGGCAAGGCTGTTTGTTGCCTTCTGGAAGAACTGCAGTCTCTCAGTGCTTTAGCTGCAGTCAAACATAGATCTGGTGAATAATATAAAACATCAGCTGGTGTGCTCTTTGCTACCACTGCCTTATAGTGCTTTCCATGAATTGGATCAAATGGAGATTCACTAACAGACTTCCATCTTAACTGGGTTGCATTTGAGCCATTTTCATTTCTACCTTGAGTTTAGTTATATCCAGACATGTCTTTAATCACACTTATTTTACATAGATTTATCCTCCCCTATTTGATTTCTGTGTTAAATGCCTTTGAATATTCATCCTAATCAGACCCTAACAATGGTCTCCTCTAGATCCAAGAGTCTAATAGTGTACACTGAGGTACAGGAGTGCAGAATTCATGACACACACTAAGGCATTCAATGAAAACATACCCATTTCCCAGACAAAAGTCAATTTCTGCCTTTATTATTCATTATATGATGTAAACCTGCATCAAGGAGACACTCAAGACCTGCCTAGATCTGTTTCTGGGTGACTTGGTCTAGGTGCCCCTGCTCTGGCAGGGGGGTTGGACTAGATGATCTTCTAGATCCCTTCCAATCCCTAACATTCTGTGATTCTGTGGTTCTGTGAAAAACTAATCTTAGAGACTATAAGCCATAGACAAGAAAGTAGTGATATTTGTCATCCTTTCTCAGACAAGTCCCAGCTGCCAGGCATAGACTGACATGGAGGGCAGACATATCTTGACTGCTACAACTCAACAAAGCAGAGAACTTGGACCTTCTACAAGGAGAAATGATGACTTGGATATTTTTGCAGTCTACAGACACATCAGACATATTGATCCCACAGGAATGGAAGTGATTACCTGTGCTGCACAGGAATATAGCCAGAAGTTGTAAGATGAAACTAGAGGACAACCAACAGTGAGAGGAAACTTTTCAAGCACTATGAGAAGAAGTGTTCAAGTTGCCCTGTTCTCAGTCATCAGCTGAGACAGCATTACAGACTATTTAGGAGTTTTTATTCCAATCCAGTCCTGGATCATGTGGGATTGAGAAGGTCTCTTCTTATTTACATCAGATATAATTTATGCTTACATGCTGTGTTTTATGACTGGGGCAGGTTAATGTGGTTTTCTTCCTAATTACAGTGGGCTACTTCATTAAGCCTCAGTTACCTGCCTGTCTTTGCTGCAAGTTCAGACTCTGAAGCTGAGCAAAAGACCTGTAAGGAAAGCACTGGAAAATGGGCTGCTTGATACTTTTTAAACTAAATTAGAAAGAGCATCACAAAATGCAAGGTAAGGAGCATTGTACTGTCAAAGAGATGGCCTGGGTGATCTAACAGGTCTTTTCCATCACTAACATCCTGTGTCCAGGAACAACCCATTTAATTCCAGGCCAGTCATTTCTAATGACAGAGACAGAAGTAGAAGGACATATATTCTACTGAGGAAAACAGTATTTTATTATGCCAACTGAACTCAGAGGACAGGCAGTGAAAACATTCTTTCATTTTGTACCATTAGCTCAGCCAGGCCTCTGCAATGTAACATTCTGTCACTTTCTGTGGATTAGCTCATTTACAAAAACGTGCTGTTTTACTGAAATTAGCACAGAGAGAATATTGCACTTCTCGAGCTGCTGCAGCATGACTGTTTGTCAGGAGATTTATGTAATGGATTGTTTTCCTGCAATCCAGGAGAAGGGAAATACTTAAACAATAACTGCCATGGGGAGTGTGGACAAGGCAATAATTACTTTCCATGGTGTTAATAAACCTAAGGGCTACTGGCCAAAGTACATTTGCACTGAAGGAGATGTCTATGGAGATTACATAGGAAATTTTAAGATAGACAAGGGTCAGGAAGCCCATCTAGGTCTGCTTCCTCTGTTGCATTAACAGGCACCCCCACCCAACCATAACTGTTGTCAGTAAGGTTTTTTAGTAAAGCACTGGCACTGTTCACTAGTTCCTTCTTTGGTGTCCTCTGCTGAGTGACTTGCTCAGTTCACCAACTAGGAGCAGCCATGATTTGGTTGTTATCCTTATGTTTCCTGCTCTGCTTTTAGTTTGCAACGTTTTAGCAGTAAAATTGGAAGTCCCACTCCACAGGAAACACCTTATTTCTGTAAAAAAATAAGATTTTAAAAGAAATCCAGGGATCCTACTTCAAACCTGGAAGCTCAAATCCTGCAGCTTCAACTCAATCATAATTTCCAGAGTGCTCTGCTCCCAGTTCTCTGCCAGCCCTAGTAGGCCATATTGGGGAACCCCCACATCCCTAAATCTCAAGTTGGGGTTTTTTAGGCTTCTAAAACTCCTGTCACAGCAGCAAAGAGATTAGGCTTGGACTAGAGATCCCAAAGCTTTGGAGCAGCAGGTAGCCAAAGCCTGCCAATGAGCATCTCATTCTCAGATGTTATACAGACCTCACCCTTCTTGAGAAGTCCAATCCAAGAGGATGTTCACATTTTGACCACTAGTCTGCAGGGCATTTCTGTGAAAAACTGTCTTCACAGTCCCATTTTCTTTTTATTTATTTATTCTTTTTTTTGGTAGTAGGACAAACCAGGAGTGAATTTACTGATAGCAACAACAGTGAAAGTATGGAATGAAATAAAAGTCAGGTCCATCCTCTGAAAGTTCTGCCATGCAGTTTACAATCTGATAAAGCTTTGTCTTCACGGGTCAATTAAAAGTACCTCAGACCAATCTCTGGCACGGAGGCCAACTGGCATGAAACATTGCATCTGTGCCATGAAACTCCTTGTTTCCAAAACAGGTTGGCTGCATCCAAAACGCCTACTGGGAAGAGCCTTTGGGCTGTGCTAACCCCCAGCCATGCCAGGGAGTTGTTTGTATAGTGGTCAGTGGCCAAAGACAAAGTTTTTTCTAAAAATTTAATCATATAGACAAGCAGGTTCCAGTAGCTGGTTGTATGACCTGGACCACCTGATTTATTGGGATAGACTGGCCTATCTGTAACCTGTCCAGGTCTCACACATGCTAGCCCACCAGTGAGCAGGCCTTTAAAAGGAAATTGTCAGAATTTTTTCAGCATGCTGGGACTGGTTATGCCCAAAGAGGTCTCTGAGAAAATGTGCTCCTAATTAAAATGCTGTGTCAGATAAGTGGTAACCAAAATTGAGAATGGATATAATGAGCTACATTCAGCTGAGGCAACTGACTTAGACCTTATCTCACTACAGAAATTACTAACTCACAACTGTTTATGGGACAGAGGACATCACCCTTGTTCACATGAGTAAGCACACACTAGCTCACACATCACATATGTCACCCCACAAGAGCAAACAAGAAGAATAATTGGAAGAAACATCAAATCAAGAGCTATGTGATCTGGTGGTACAGACTCAACCTACCCAAGTGAAAATTCCCATTACTTCATCAATTCCAGAATAGCTTTCTCTTTCATTTGAACTGCCCCAGGTAAAAGGAGGAGCCATCTGTGGTTCTTTTAACTCTGTTGTATTTTGTAATGGACTGCTGCAGTGAGTACCTTCATACCAGCTGATAACTGAGCTGAACAAAGCTTAGCTGTATCCTATTCCCAGGACACTCCCTGTCTTCTGCCTTATGCAGAAAATGGAGAGAACACGCGGTATAGGAGGCAGATCCAGTAACTCTCATCCACTTTCAGATAAACTCATCACTAGAAATTGTCAGACAATAGCTGAGAAAGGCTTTAGGAGAAAAAAAACCAATCTGGCCTTGTAAGGCTTGACTGAGAAAACAGCTCAGGGAAGCATAAAGAGATTTTTCTAAGGGCCTTAGGAACATCAAATTGACACATAGAGAGTATTGCATCAAACTCCATTCATTCAGCACTACTGATTTATACCAGCTAAGAATCAAGCCCCAGGCTTTTTCAAGAGAGGTCTTTCCTAGGAACACCCAGGAACACCTCTAGAAGGCAAAAAATATACAACATTATAAAGATAATTTGACTAAGGCTTAGAGTTCTGATTCATACTTTTACATCATGAGAAAGTTTCCTATACACATCCATATAGTCATAATTATTTCTCAATGAGAAAAAAATCTTGGCTTGGAGCCCTGGTGGCTATCAGTACCATGGGAAGTCATCATTGCCTTAAACATATTCCCCACAACAGTAAAGTATTTCCCTTATTTCAGGACTGCAGAAAAACAAGACATATATAAATTGACTAACTTAAATCTAGCTGTAACTTCCTTCAGAAGCATTTTATAGCCTTTTCACCTCCATTTGGCAAAATTAACTTCTGTTTCCAGACAAACTGGTTCCCAGTGAGCCCACGTGATACTGCACAGAAACAACTCAAATAGGTTAGAATTGGCCTGAAATGACAGACTGGGTTTGCTTTTAGTTCCTTCAATTCAGCTGGCATAATGATAAGACATTATTTTTCTCAATTAATATCCCATCCTGACACTGTTTACCAGTCTTCAAAGGTCACAAGACAGTCCTGTGTCAGCCTAACACATTCCCCCCTTCCTCACATTTCTTCTTCCTCCCTGGGGAAATTTATGTCCGCCTGTGGCATCTGTCCCTTGTCCTCCTTTTGTGAGTATCAAGCCACAGCATATATTACATTTAGAAATGTTTTCTGGCAATAAATTACCTTTGCAATGTTTTAGAGGCCTTATGCTCTCCTTCACTGACCTCATGGCCCTTACACTCTGGAAACATTTCTCATTATCTGTCTTAACCTCCTGTACTATTGCTTTCATTCTGAAATCTGCCCAGTCTTCTCCTTCTCCTGGTGTTTTATACCTTATGGATGGTTACTCTTTACACATCCACCTCCCTTGCTTGGGCCCTGAATCTGGTGTTGAGGGATGTGAAGCAACTGTCCAGCATGAGAAAGCAATCTGGGACCCTGGGAGTGCACCCACATCAATGCTAACCCACACCTGCCACTCATTCATCCCAGCCTTCAAACACGCCCTCATCAGCCTAGCACTGGAAGCAAAAGTCTTTCCTTTGCTGGGTTTTGACACAGAAACGTTTTTCCTTCTGGTATTTCCCACTATAAATTGTAACACTGCCATGGAACTGAGTTAGACAAATGTTAATCCACTCTCCTTCGAAACTCAGAGGGAGTTCAAACTCAGCTCAAGAAGTGAACGAAGCTTCCAGGTGGATCACATTTTCACCATTCCCAAGGTGGGCTAAAGAAAGTTGAAGTTGATTCAGAGAAAAAGCAGGACAAACCCCCTCAATCTCAATATTATAGTTTTCCTATGGTAACCTTATAAACTAGTGGGATAATACCATTCCTACTGATTACAAGTCAAACTAATCCAATTCACACATAAAATCAAATAATAAATTTACATTTATCCACATGTTTTCCAGCAGAATAATCTCTCCTGAGTTAAGAGAGAAGCAGCCTGCAATTTGTTGGGAACAAAGTTAGTTTCTGCCTGAATAAATACACTTTCAGCAAACATTGTGAAGCAGGGATTGAATATTGCTCACGTTTCCAAAACCTTACCAAAAAGTGACCTGCTGCTGGTTTCACCAACAGTGACAAGCTGCTTGGTCTCCTATCATGCTTAGATTGCTTCACTGCCTGAGGTCACTTTGAACACTGTCCTTTCACAGTCACTCTCAGAAAATGTGAATTTGAAGAGAGTTATGGAATTGGTTAGCTGGCAGGTAGCTAATGTATAACGTATGCACACATTCAGCTCAGATCAAAAAAATTATTTTCTAGTGATGTTGTTTTCAATACTTGATCAGCCAAAGACATACCCTTCCTCTTCACCTCTTCATCAAAATGTGACAAATTTAGTCCTGCTAAATGCTAGAGACAGCAATCTTTTCTGACTACAGCTGGTGATCAGATTATGCCCTGAAGCATAATGGCTGATAACACTTTTCCCTTTCATCCCAATTACTGGCCTTTCTGCAATGCACCTACTCCACTCTTCTGAGAAGCTACTGAAACAGGCATAAACCTAACCATTTTTAATTGTACTTTGATAGCTAATCTGAATATATTTTTATATTGATAATTACTGAATAGTTAATTATTTTGTAAAAAACGAGAGCAATTTTTCAGCGGAACTGCGAGGAAAAAAAAAAAAATCCCCAAAATTTCAAATATTAAATTTGTCAGCAAACAAAATTGACCTTTCTTAAGCATAAAGTTAAGATACTTTTAAGATAAAGGTTTAACATACATGAATTGAAATGCCACCAATATTAACAGAAGACACCTTTAGACATTGAAAAACAAACATTTTCTTCTGTGAAAAGAGCTTAACTTTGAAATGGTTTGCTCTTTGAGAAGCAGGGGGGAAACTGTAAAAGCAAAAAAATACTTTTTGGAGAAAATGCAAAGCAGTTTCAGTTTTAAATTAGATTAGGAAGGAAGGAACAATCAGGCATTGAGTAATATTGTTGAGGTATGAAAGCATTTTAAAGCTAGGAACAGAGGAATTATTACAGAGTTCCAGACCCAGAATCTAGGAGGTAGGGAAGTACCCTGTCTGCCATACCAGACTGGATCTGAAGCTCATCTGCTTCCAGTAGCTTGAACCAATAAATCTCTAATAACGGATCAGTGTTCAGCAGATCTCAGGTGAGACACAGCATATTTCATCTTTGCCTTTAGCTGTTATATAATTTTTAGGAAATTCAGTAGGCAAATAAGAACCTATTCTAATCTTTAATCTCACTGAATTAATGGGCTCAACAACATCCTGTTGCAACAATCACTACTATTTAGATGCTTTTTTCCTGTCTGTTTTCCTGTCATTTGTCTCCTTCCTAAGGAATAAAAGTTAAATCCATTCACTCTCATGAAACAGTTCTTCCCAGTCTTTCATATAATCTTCTTGACATAAAAAAACTCTGAGGATCATCCCTATACCGAGGAGCAGCTACTTCTGACCTTATGTAGGACATTTTTTAAATGATGTTTCCTTTTTTTGGGGTCAAAAAATAGTCAGGTGGGTGCATATACTTTGCAAGAAAAAGCTATTTAGGAGAAGAGTACAAGACTAAAGAATTGTTATCTTTGGTTTTTCTCAGTAATGTGGCCTCAGGAATCCCAGGTGGCTCAAGTGCAGCTACTGACTGATGGGGAGTGGCCTGATACAACCTAGGGACAGTCCGAAGTGCAAGTGAGCAAAGAGGGCACACAACCATGGGAAGTGATGCCAGGCCATTTAACTACAAGCTAATTCTTCTTGTATACATTTCTTTGTCTTTGTTTGCAGCATTTTTCATGGCCAGGTCTCACCTAACCCAGCCTAAGTAACCCACTGTGTGAAGTTTTGTATCATCAGCAGACTGTACCAGCATGATAAATGTATTTTTTTTTTCCTTTTAACTCTTAAATGTAACAAACTGTTGATTTGTGGTCTTATTTGTCGAGGACATCCAATAGTTCCTGGCTTTTAGTTACCCAGTAAGTCACTTACTGGGTCGTTTCCACAAGGGCAGTGTCAGAACACATTGGGATTAGTTCTCATTACACTTCCCCAGCCACACTGCACACTGACATTACCCCTGGTCAGTAGTTTAGAGATAATTTTTGTCTCTTTTTGTATCTGGTCATTCTCAGCCTGCTGACCATTAGTTCCACACCTGCTCCTCAACAGCCTTCAGTCAATAAAACTCTTGCTTCTGACCCATTTCAGTGGGGTGACCTAACAATGTAAGGATATTTTCTACTGAGGTCAGTCCCTTGATTCTGCATTTGGCTGATCTTTTAGTAAATATTTGTGTTTATGTGATAGCCTTTATTCTTACACTTCTGATCATAGGAACACTGCTAAATCCCCCATTGCAAATTTACTCTCTCACTGCATCTGGTCTAAGACATGAGAGTTCTACTTCAGCCACAGCCTTCCAGACCATCCTTCACTGGTTGTTGCAAACTGCCCACACCTGCTTTCCATGTCATCCCACTCACTGAATTTTCCTTACTATTTACTAAACCTTCACTTTCAGTATAATAAGCAAACACTCCGATCAAACTGCACTGCTCTAAAGATCACAGACAAGGAATTAAATATTGTATGTTCTTCATTCATCTTTAATATCATTACAAGTCTGTTAAGGGATTTGTATCCATTGAACAAAAAAGCTAGAGGCATTACCGCAGCTGAATTCTGATTGCTAAATGTTTAACAAGGATGCTGACATTACAAAAGCTGGATCCTCTGATCTCTCCTCTTGAAAGCTATTCAGGTTGGCTGCAGAGGAAAACTATGTCATGGGCACCTGGGCACCTGCATTTTATTGTCTCAGTAACCCCCCATTAGAGGAAGTGAAGCCATAAGGTCCTGTCCCAGGAACAATGAAGAGAAACGAATGAAGAGCTGGTTTATAGTCTTTTCCCAATCCTGATGTCCTGTCTGTTTCTGGACGGCAAGTATAAAACATGTTTTTCAGTGCTACAGAAGGAAGTACAAGTAATTAGTCCCCACCACGCAATTCACACACGAGGTTAATCAGGCCCTTCTCTGGTTTTAAAGCATTGAGGACAAACAGTGAGCAGGCTGAGAGCTCAGTGAGACAAGGAGGTCAGCACAGACATGGGGGGAGGCAAATGGTAGCTTGTGTGCATCAGCAAAAAAGGGATCTGGGTGAAAGCTTTTAGAGAGTCTACCCTGGCCCTTTCTCCTGTCCATTACCCTGGCTTTATCAGCTCTGCACTCTGTGAATAATTGCCAGAGGAGCCTGTTTAACCCACCAGTGGAAAAAAAAAAAAGAAAAAAAAAGAAAATTAAAAAATATGCTGTGCAAAAGGGCTTGCTGCTCCACAGAGGGAGTCCTTCAAGGACCCAGAGAAGTCACCATACACAGCTCTCTCCATCCCCAGACCCAGTAGCCTGCTGTCCTTCCCTCCCTCATGGCAGGAGATGGCAGTTTGGCCTCTCCTGAGGTCAGATTACTTAGCTCAGAGCACACGCCAGGGACAGACCACATAAGAAACTGTTATTTCTGTGTTCAGAAATATCAAAGTACAAGTATTTGGCTTGTAAAAGATGCAGTTCCCTCCCGAAGTGGGAGATTTTCTTCACCTTAATACCCCATGAAGGCTGAATACAGAATTTACTTTCTGAAGCACAGATTTTATTCCTTCAACTTAAATGCACAAACCTAAATTAGCTCTGTAATGTCTTAATGCAGAATAGGAATGCTGTAGTGTGGCAGATGCTCTCATGGTGCTAGCCTTGGCTCCAGGGTTCTGTATGTGTCACAGCACACATGGCTGCACCATGAGCCATGTCCACCTTCCTGCTAGACAAACTGGACTAGGACCTCACTGGGCTCATTAAACTTCAGTAACTACAATAGTATGCCAACATTTATTTGGTCTTAACACCCCAGCCTTTGCAATTAGGCATGTTGACTAACAGAAATGTACTCCTCAATCAGAAATGGCTACAACATCTATTACTGTCTTTAAATGTTAGCCTCTCTTTCCAAGTTTTCCTGATTGCAAAGCATTCCCACCACCTTTTGCTTTCTCTATCAAGTTTAGTAGCAGTATCATAAAGATCGTGCTGTATTATCTGAGGTCAGGAGAATTCATCCAATGCTTTCCTTCAAAAGCCATGGACACTGCTTTCAAAACACCTGGCTCTTAAACTACAAGGAGTAGTCAGTTGCTGTTCAAGGGTTTGCTCAGGTAGAGCACTCCTCACCTTCATGAACACACAGATCACTGCCTGTCCCCTAAAAACCACTGCAAGAGAGCCCTTCCTTCTGCATACTCACAGTATTTTTTGAGCAAGTAAAAGATACTTGCTCTGATTCTACAGGACATTCAAAATGCTCTTCTTTAAGTAAGTGTGACTCAGCTTTGTTTTGTATTAGGCCTTAAAAACAGTATGATTTTTACAGTAGTATAGTGGTCAGTCTGTACTTATAAACTCAGCAAGATTTCCTTGCACTGATGTATTTCCCTCAACAGTATGTTTCCACACTGAATTCTTCTACCCTCAGTTTGAACATTCAGTTGAAAAAAAATACATTAATTGCATATGCATGATCCTTTCAAATTTTTCAGCAGAAAATACAGTCCACATGATTCCAAGGCTGGTGTACACAGTCCTCTAAGAAGCAAGGGAAGAAAACCTAACCTCAAACTTCTCTATATTCTAAATTGCAAGCTGAGATATATCCCTCCTTCAGGCATTGTTCACATAATACCAGTCTTTTCCTCCCAAATTCTTTAGTCATGCTGAAGAGTATTTTACTCCTCAACTATTCCTATTGACTTCAGTGGTACTTGAGACAAGGTAAAGGACTTGTCAGTGAGGATCAGATCACAAGGTCAGGACCTCAGATTGTAAAATCTTCCTTGCCTGGCATACCATGTTAAGGACTGTGAACACTTACCATGGTCTGAGATGGACTGCTAGCATAACAGCAGTCATAGCAGCAGAAACATTCATAGTGCTTTTCAACAATATAACAGGCAAGGATGATTTTCAGTCTATGGAACTCACCCTGCAATCCAATCCCCACAAATAGACCCTCACATGCCTGTTCAAAGTATCACTAAAGTCAGTGGAGCTCTAAACAGATACAGAATATTTCCTGAGTGATACAGATGGAAAGACTGTGGATTTAAGGCCAAAACTTGACAAAACCAGATCAGTCCTATGAGAATGCTTTCTGGTTTCTAGAACTAGATGACTTTAAAAGCAAATGAACTGGTCATAAGGATTTTGAAAGTGACGACAGAGAGAAATTGGAAGATCTTCTCCAGAAATTGTGGTTTTGCCCACAGTTTTCAACTCTTATGTATCTCTGCTTTTTACTTTACTTACTCCTTAGAGAGAAGCTCACACATACACCCCAGATCTGATCCTTTATCTGCTGTACAGCAGTGTGATGCTGATTACTGTACCCATCTAAGTTCCAGTCCAGTGAAGAGTTTGTGCTGTTACTTTAAGCATGTTAATCTAATTATTAAGTCTGAGTGTCTGCAGTTACACACACACTTAGGGTGCTTTGCTGGATGAGTGCACTTTTTTTTCTGGAAGGTAGAGGAGATGTAGGCCTGGAAATGCCAACCAGCACAGGCCCAGCTCTCATTTGTCTCACTTTTATAACTTTGAAACTCTTTCTTCACTTTGGTAATAATGTAAAGTATTAACTAAAAATTGCAATGCATGCATTTCATTTGAGTTTTATTGCCTTAACAGACAGCATTAGATTACAAAAGAGGGCATTTTTCTTCTCAGTTTTAGCTTATTCTTATGATTTATGATTAGATACAGCAAGAGTTCATAAACTTCCCTGACCTGCTGACAGTTTTTACAGGCTCCTTGATTTATTTCCATCTCAAACTTAACAGCTTTCATGTGACTGATATTCCTAGAGTCCTGGCATGGCTGCAGCACAGCCTGTGAGAGCACCTCTAATCTCCATGTTACTAATTTAAATGAAGTCTTGGTCTGTTGTTTAAAAAAGACATTCGTCATCTCACGGAGGTTTACAGATCCTCTTGTAATGTAATGTCAGACACTTCTGAGATATGAGTTTTATAAAGCCTCCCGATATTGAGTGTTGTAAGACACACCAAGGTCACTTCAATGTGCCAAAGAAAAAAAAAACATTTGCAAAACAAGAGAAGAGGATTTCCTAAGAAACTGCATTGTACCGAGGACATTTAGAAATGATTTATACCATCTGTGAGTACATTGCAAAGATAAATCTGGTACTGGGGAGAAAAGAGGAGGAGGATAAATTTGAATCCAGAAAAGTCCACAGACATCCAGCCAACAGCTATGAGTTCCTGATAAAAAACAACTCACAGAGCAATATTCTCACAGTCATAGAGGTTGCAGCATCAACAGTTTCCCAGTGTGCTCCGAAGCTACTGTGCTAACTAAGGCTGCTCTTTCAGCAAAGATGCAGCTGGCATTCTGTTTTCATTGTACACTTTCCAAACAACAACAACGACAAAAAAGATACATTTTGGAATAACAAAGACCAAACTAGTAAGGGAGAGAAAAGGGAAAGAGAGCGAGGGCGAGCTAAGAAAAGTGGGTGTCTCTCTAAGCTAATATACCATCCAGATGAAGACAGAAAGATCTTGTTCTTTTTGTCTTCAGAACATTTAGAAACTGGCAAAAGGTAAGTGATATGAAGGTGGATGAAGCGGAAGAAACCTAACTGGAAAAATACCATGTAGAGTTTGGTTTTTTTTATACTGATGGGTACAGCAGAGAGAGAACAACACCCATATATATTCGTGGAGCTTTGGAGGTTCTCCAGTGAATATGCTTAGGCATTTGAGGTCAACTGTGATCAAGCTTTAGTCTGACAGAAAATTGCTTTTGTAATATTTGTAGATCAGATAAGAAATGACAAGCAACACTAGGTTATGACACACTGGAGATATAAATACAGGTTGCCCAGATCATATGATTGATTGAACACTTTTATTTTTGCTGAAGAAATTTAGCTAGTGTTGCTGGCAATACACAGAGAACACTAAATAAACGTTACATGCAGTAGCTTGTAGGAATTCATAAAAGAGCAATCGACATTTGCTTTCCTGTCAAAACTTCAGCCTACGAGTTTCCTCTCTTTGGAAGGAGAATCTGGGAAATAAAAGAGTGCTATACAGCATAATACCTTCAAAGCACAAATGCCATGGTTAAGTCTGTCCCAGAAATGATAGCTGCTCTCATGCAATGAGCTCCACATGTCCTCCAACAAAACAATGTGCTTGCGAGTCTTGGTGCAGCAAACCACCAGCAGCAGTTGCTGTACAACACAGAATATACAGACAAATGTGGATTTATCACAGAACTTCCTATTCTACAGTCCAAACACAGATACTTGCACTGCAGAGATGTGGAAAAAAATGGTATCTCCAGGGATGTACAGTACCTGTGACTATTTTGCAGCAAAGAGGGTTATTAACACAATGCGACTTTCTGTCTCATTTAAGAATTTGCACATATAGAAGAACTAAAGTGCAAAGATCTCATTCACAATTACACTGAAGAACCTCTAAGATTTCTTTTCACTGTCCGAGCAACATTAAAGAGTCATGTTGCACATGAAATAAAAACTCCCAGCATTTATCTTTCTAGGATTACATGGTGTTTTTCAATGTAAAAATCACATCCTCTGCTGGGCAAAGGTTCATTTTACAGACCAGATCTATTGGATCAAAACAAAGACTACAGTAAATCAGCTTTGTGTAGCCATGCTGATTTTCCCTTACTGGGCTGTATCTCAAGAACCACCTTTCAGCCACTTGTGTAGGAGGAAAAGTTTGTTAATAGCATTAGCCTGGGAAATGGTTATTATTCTACAGTGAATAAAAAAGAAAAAAACCCAGCATCCTATGAGCATCCCATATTCTCACTCTGATAAGGGCACAGAACATGTCTGCAAGGACGGATCAATTGTCAGCAAAATTATTTCCCTGCTGAATTTAAACACATTGCTCATTTTTAATTAACATGCTGCTAAAGAATTATTTTTGTATCTCTATGTCTCTCTGTCCTTTCTTACAAGGATGTCTCACAAGGAAACCTCTCTCCGTGAGTGGTAAACTCACCTGCAACAAGCTTCTGGAGAGCAAGGAGTTCAGTGGGTCTCTGGCATCCATCAACAAGACTTGTAAGCCCACTGAAGATTTATCTGTACAGACATCCCTTCCCACAGGCTAACCAGGGGACTACAGGCTTAGGCAACCAGTCAAGGGCAATCACTTTCTCATTCCTTGTTTCATTTCTAACCTTATCTCACATTAGTCTGCTTCTGCTTGTTTTGAAATGGGCAATATCTGCATTTTTGGTCATGTAAAGTAAACACTTCCTCTGGGTGGAAGGGTTTCCATACTCACCTATAGAAAGATTAGAGGTTGTAAAATCAGTGGCATAGTCTACAACCTCTGTGTCTTCTTTATCTTTTTCATTCCTTCTTAGAGGATAAAGATTTGGCAATAACCTAGTACTTTATTGAGAAGACAAGTTAATGTCTCCCTTTTAACTGTAGAAATATCAACAATCACAAACCCTGAGTTTTAGTAGAAGGCTTTCCTCCTGTTATTTCCACTGGTTCTAAGGTGAAAAAGGGAGCACATTCCAGGCCAAACAATGTTATAACAACTCAAGACTAGACAAATGATTCCAAGCATTTGAGTCATGGTATGAACAGCTTCCACATATTTCAGTAAGGCAAAATGCATCTATCTCTGAGGCAGTGCATAACTTCATTCACCTTCTTTCCTTTGCTGGATAGGGTATGCATGTGTCAGTCTGTGTGCAGTCTCTTCTATTGTGGTTAGTAATTGGTACCTGTCTCCCAGATTTCATATCCTTCTAATGGGAAAGGTCAACAGAGTGGTGGTGAGAGGCAGAGGATGAAATAGAGCTGTGAATGTAACCAAGGAGGGAGAAGAGAGAAAAAGCAATAATTTCAATAGCATACACTAAATACCCAGATGTTAATAAAAAAATCCTCAATGGTTACTTGACAGGGTCTTACAAAAGGAAAACTTGAAAAAAAATAAAGATCTCCATTGTGCAGTGTTTTTCTTTGTAACTCAATTGTATCCTTTATACCAGCCTTTCATCTTCCCTACAGCTAATTCATGGCATATTTACAATAAGAATAGAAGTTGGATTTGTTGAGACTGCAGATTTCCAATTAAAGGTGGTGGTTTTCCTTCTGTCTGTACAGTTTTTACCTGGCTTACAGAATGTAATCTAACTGACCCATTAGAATAGCCTTAAAAAAACCAGAAACACTAGTCTCCTTGAAAACCCACGAAGGATAAAAGAGGAGAGTTCCTGCTTTGTAGTCTAAGGTTTACTCAGTAAAAGGTAGAGAATGTAAGACTTCACTAGTTGTATACTGATTGTATGGCTTTGTTTCCTAGAACAAAGACAGTGTTCCTTCAAAGAACACTAGAGCGTAGGAAAAACATAAATTAATTAATATTTGACATCTATAACTTTTAACCCCATGGCTGAATTTTGTACAAGTGAAGAAATGTATCGATGGCAATTACATAATTCATTGCATAGTTCAAAAGACCCTGATTTCACTTACACCACAAACCATACTGGTTTTCCTGCTTCAATTATAAATTTGTATTTAAAGCACATGACAGGGTTTCAGGGCTGGGTTCCATTTCCCACTCTGTGATGGGTTGGTTACTGGGGCAATTTCCTTCATCTCAGCCTTCCTGGGCCACATCCTTTGCTGGAGTAAATCAGCAGAGGTCCACAACTGGAGAGGAACTCTGCTGATTTACACCAGCTGTGGATTTGACCTCTTGACCAAGAAAAATAATGGGGATGGAAATGTCATTTTTGTTCATGTTGGTTAAGGCATTTAAGAAATTTAGGTCCTTTTAACACACAAGAATGACAGCTAACATCAAAGATAGGCAGTTCAACAAGGATGCAGTTGAGTATTTTAGACCATTTAGAATAACTAAATTTTGTACTATATTTAACTGATGGACAACACACAGAAACACAGTCCAGGAACAGGGATACCCAAATACACTGTAGAATTTTCTTTCCATTTTCTTCCATATATTTGATTGAATTTTTTCACTTTTTCAGATCAACAGAAATAAAAATGCCTAGATCAGCTCTGAAAACACTCTCTTGCTGCTTTTGCTATGGCTGTTCCTATACAGCAAATGTTTTTACTAACATGGGGAAATTGGCTATTTCTTACTGATGGGGCTATAGTATGAGCAACTGAACTTCAAAGATGCCGGGGCCAGATTGAATAGCAAACATCAAAAGCTTTTGACTCGTGCTGAGTAAACTTTGTATTCTGACACGCAAGTTCTTATCTGTTCTGTTCCAGACTTGAGAGAGAGAGGGGCTGAATCTAACCAAATCACATTGTTTTTCCTTACAGCTGCCAACTTGGAAAAATATCAGGGCACAAAGGAACCATTAAAAACAAAACAAAACAAAAAAAAAAGGACATGTTTTTGTTAGTTCCTAAGCAACACAATATTGCCAAGATGGTGGCTCCTATGAAAATTAGAAAATATTAGTTACACATCACACTGTTATTTATTTATACTGCTCTGTGAAGCACTTTTTTTCCCCTACTTGCAAACTGACAGATATTATGGAAAATCTGTTCTTTGAGCAGGGTGTTTACACCACAACTGTTATGTATGTTTTGTCAGCAACTTATTCCATTTGTTAATTCCTATTTCTATTTTAATGTTTATTTTTCTAGTTACTGAGTGGAAAAAAAAACACCAAAACACAACAGAGAATGAAAGAGAGGGAGAAAGAAAAAGAAGGGGAAGGAAAGAGAAAATAAAGGATAAAAAAAAGAAATAGAATAAATGTAAAACTTTACATTCACCAAAATGAATCCAGTTGTTGAGATTGACAGTCATTTAAGGAAATTGAAAATTCTATCGATACTATTATTTATAAGAATTTAAGAATAACTTATAAAATATCTTAGTATCCTTATAGCACTCTAGGACAATGTGGGACACAAGAAACAAGTGTGTTTCACTCCACCTTCTTCATTATTCAGCTACAGTATGTTTACACCATGGATCCTCCTACTGATGACAAAGCCTTGATTACATGGATGATGCTCCATGCTGGTGAAGGATTGAAATTACAGTAAGGGGACAAGGAAGTTTAATAACTCCTGGGAAATGTAACTGCAGCATCTGCCTTGGAATCCAATGGCCAGCCCTTACGTTTTGTAGAGTTTACTCAAGAACTCAGCCCTTGAATGTAGAAATTCTGACTGCTGACCTTAGAAGGTGAAAGTCCCACCATACATCATTTCAGCAGTTTGATGTTAAGCTTTGAAACCTCTTTGTGAATGGACAGTAACAGTAGTGGCAAATTCTGACTGCCACAGAGTGCTTTGTTTCCACAAATACTCCACTGCAGCACGTGCAGTCTTTCCATTACAACCAAAAGGTAACCTAGGTTGTAGAAGGGGTGAGAGAAGGGAAAATGGAAGCTTCTCTTACTAAAAAGTTTTCATTTCCTGAAACCAAAGTTCACAGACCTTCCAAGACACTGCAGAAAACCCTACTGAACTCTCACCTTTGAAATAGGCTGAGGAGTAACTTCTCCAAGGATAAAGTCCAACACAAGCAGAGCACAGATGACTACAAACACATCCGAATATGTTTCTACTGCACTTGTTATAATGAGTTGGGTAAATGTTGAAAGAAGCCTTTAAGGAGTTAAACCCACCATTACTGCAGACCAATGTATAAAACATGACTATAGTTTTTTTAAGGAAAGCAGTGTACAGAGTTAGACCTGTTCCAAGACATGCTTCCAGGACTTGACAGAAATCCTCCAAGACCCACCATGGAACAAAGTGAAAAATGTGGAGCTCTGTATGGAGCTCAGACAGCACAGCACAGCACTGACAGGTGATGGGAATCAGAAAGGAATGGTGCCACCACTGAAGTCACCATGGGGACTCTGGCCTTTTGGACTGACATAACTACTGTACTAAGAGAGAAAGGCCATCATTTTGATTTTCCTTCTCATTCATTAGCAGAGGAGAAATTCAGTCTTCATCATGGGATGTGCAGCATCCCTCAGAATGGTCTTGTCTTCCATTCACCAGAAATGTTTGAAAACCTGGCTTTGAAACTGCGGACATCTGAGGAAAGATGTAAGAGTAAACAGCTCATTCATAATTAGGGTTTGTCATGAGGAGATGTGTTGCTGCCCTTTTCATCTTGCTGTAAATTCAGTTCACTCTCCTGTCTTGTTCTTGATGTTCTGCAACAGGCATATTTAGGATGATTGAATCAACTGAATGAAACAATATTAAGAATTTTCTATTTCGTTCAGCTTTACAGTCATCCTAAAGCCCAGTGATAGACTGGAAGCTTGACAAACAGTGTGAATAAACCCACTATAAGATATGGTTTTATGTGGACTTTCAATAGGTACCCACAAATTTAATACAAAACTCAATTTTCAACAGTTACTAGCTTGCTCCACAGAAAGCTTGTTTTGGCTTCATTACTACTCAAGTATTTAGGAAAACCTGAGTTTGATTCACTTACCTAATTGAGATTTTCTATGTGATTTTTGGAATCTGTTGTTTCTAGGCCTCTGTCCCCCATCCATGTAACAGGGGTACTGATCTTCTTTTCACACTAAAGCATCATGAACATTTATACAGGTAAGATCAGGAGATGCAATAATAATATTACTAGAATAATAGCTTTTTAGAAAAAAAAAATATGTACAGCTATCCAGTTAGGCACCAATTTTAATCTCATTTCTGTATAACAATATATTTTAGAGGACATGTCAAACTCTTCTTTCTGCATAGTGTTTTTGTTCCTTTACTTGCCTTGGACATAGAAATCCATGATTTTACAAACCCAGTAAAGAAAAAACTCACAAAAAGAGAAAAAATATATTTGTTTTGGAAACAAAAAGCTAATTTAAAATATAAAAAAAATAACCCATGAAACCAGCAAAGATTCAATCTCATTTTAAACATTTCTTTCAGCTATGTGTTTTTGTCATTTAGTGGAGAATCACTTGAAACCATTCAAAGATACAGCATTACCTTATTCTGCTGCAAGATTAAATTTTGTGGAGAAGACAGGCAATACGTTAAATGCTGAATATGAAGGATGCAGGTTTTTTTAAATAGAACAATGCTCAGAGTAATCCAGGCAAGAAAGGCTGCAGATGTATTTCAAGAACTGTTAACAACACTTGAGCAATCAAGAAGTTACACTAAATCTGCCCTCCTTGGCCATAATTACAATGTGCCCTATTGATACAAATCCTGTCCTCAGAACTACAGCATTTCTAAGTGAGGTTGGAGGTGGGACAGAGATGGGTTCTCTTAAGCCTTCACATCAAGAAAGTTACTGCTGGATCTCTGTAGACAAGAGAAATTGTCCCAGGAATTGTTCTGAGACTCCTCAAACCAATCTTTGATTTACACCCCCCCACACACCTTACTAACCACTCTGAATTTTATCATTAACATCATTAACAACATTAACATTTTATCATTAACATTAATTCTGCTAAGGTCAGCTACCAGGAGTCCCAGGTCTCCAAGACCACAGATGAAATCTGGAGGAAGTTCTTGATGAGGCTTGGGTTAGAGACCAATTGAGCAGACTGGTCATCTGCAAATCTATGGGC
>JANHGL010013065.1:0-11682 GCA_024611195.1 Ceyx melanurus | reverse complement strand
GGATTCCCCTGGAGCAGCTGAATCCAGCCCCTCTGCTTCTGGCACTACCTGTGAGCAGAGCCCAGCACCAGCCTCTCCACCACGCCCTGGCAGATGGGTGTAGAGAGTGAGGAGTGGTTGGCATGGGCTGCCCAGGGTGGAGTCCCCATCCCTGGAGGGGTTTAAGAGCCACTCAGATGGGTGCTTAGGGGTGTGGTTTATGGTTTAAGGGTAAACTTGGTTGATGGTTGGACTGGGTGATCATACAGGTCTTTTCCAATCTAGATGTTTCTATGATTCCATTAAACTTACCTATGAAATCTCTGCTGCCAAGGAGTCCTGGGATGAGGAAACCACAGAAGAGCTCCCAGTGGACTCATCCAGAATGGAGCTAACAGAGGTGACTGGATGAGTGAAAATCCTGTCACCCAACAGGCCAAGGGGCAGTGGGTGCAGCTGGACCATGGGAGGTTCCACATAAATATGAGAAAAAACTTCACAGTGAAGGTGGCAGAGCCTGGCCCAGGCTGCCCAGAGAGGCTGTGGAGTCTCCTCTGGAGAGATCCCAACCCCCCCTGGCTCTGTCCCTGTGGGGGCTGCCCTGGGTGCCCCTGCTCTGCCAGGGGGTTGGATTCTGATCTCCAGAGCTCCTTCCAACCTCAAACATCCAGTGATTGGAAGTTTCTACAGCAAGGTACTGAGACACCCAACTCACAGTGAGGCAGATGCAGCAAGATCAGTCAAAGAAGGTAAAGCAAAATACAAAGTGCACCTGCTGAACATTAGCAACCAGCCTGCAAATGACTGAGCCCCAAGCAGCTTCCTTGAGAAAACTTAATGGTTGTAATTCAAAGCTAAAAGTTGTAAATAGGAAGCAACTAGCTATTATATTGATTCGTAGGCAGAGAGCCACGGGAACACAAAATAAATGAGGGGAAAAAAAAAACCCCCAAACCAGCAACAACAGCAAAAAAAAAAAAAAAAGAAAATAAAACAAAAAAGCAAACAAAAAAAACCCACAAACACCCCAAAATAAGAAAGAAATGCTTGTAACAATTTCATATTCTCCTCTCAGGGGTCCACGATCAAGGAAAAGAAGAAATTTCTGTTGGAAGAGGGAATGTTGTGTTCTTATTTCTGGACAAAGAGGAGCAAGACTGATTTTATTTGTAATTACCTCACACCATTTCTAAGCAGAAGTGAACCCTGAGGAGGACTGCACAGGATAGCTCGGATATTTACTGCTTCTAATGGGCCAAATTACACTGCCAGTGATTAAGACTCAAGCCTCCAAGGACTGGTTGTGTCTCAGCTTCATAATGAATGGGCTTTTAACACACCCAGCCTTTAATCCCTGGGACCCTGGGCTGATTCCAATCGAAGGGAAAGTATTTTGGGAGCTAATGAGAGTGATGAGGCCACTGAAGTGATCACCTTTCCTTCTTTTTAGGCCATTTTTGGATGGGCTGGGCTAAAAACTTGGATGTGCAGCCCTGCAAAATACCCTGAGGTGTTGTGTTGTGTTGCTGCTGCTCCACTGCTGGGGATTCCTGCTTTCTTTGAAGGCTGCCAGAGTTTTTTGGGGGATGTTCAGCCTGAAAAAAAGGAGGCTCAGGGGAGACCCTTTCACTCTTGACAGCTCCCTGACAGGAGGATGGAGCCAGGTGAGGTTGGTTCCCAGGAAACAAGCAAAGGGACAAGAGGAACCAGCCTCAAGTTCCAGGGCAGGTTGGGGTTGGAGCTGAGGAACAATTTCTTCCCCTGCAGGGCTGTCCAGGGCTGGCCCAGGCTACCTGAGACATGTCCCTCAGCACCACAGCTCCATGGGGGGCTTGGAAACCTAAATCCTTCCCTAATTCTTTAAGAGGGAAACGAACTCAGAGCTGGTAGGAACAAGAATGAGGATGGGCTAGAGAGGAATGGAGTTCAGAATGGGAAACTGAAGCCCATTGAGACCAATTCAGCCAGTGAATGAGAAAATTGGGCATGGCTAAGCCAGAATGGGGGTCTTCACCTTGGCTGGGCTACAGAAAACCATGAAAAAAAAAAGCAAAGCAGAAACCTCTCATAGAAATCTACAGAGAGGATTCAATGTCTCCTTCAGAGGGCAATAAATCATCAGAAAACATGTGCAAACCCTTTGCAAAGAGCAGCTGGAGGATCCCTGGGAGCTCAGGAGCTCTTTGTGGCTTTGTGCAAACCTCCAAGAGAGATGGTTTCCTAACCCTGGAGCAGCAGAGGGTTGTTTTTGGAGCCTGAAAAGCTTTGACCTTTGGCAATATACCCAAAGTGAATTAAAGACGAGGGGTCAACCTCCCTAATAAGGGAAGCAAATAAAAGGGAATTTATATTTCTATCTCGTTTAGCTGACACGAAAATAAATTGCTCTTGTCTCTTGGCAAAGATTCACAGAGATTCATTATCTCTTTCTGGGGGGGTGGATGACATTAGCTTTGGCCTTACCCTGTGTCAGGTCTTAGTCCAAGCTGCCTGCAGCAGTAAGACACCAGCCTGTGCTCCAAGTGTGGCAGGAGCACCCCTGTGTCCCCCTGGAGCTGCCTTTCTCATGGAGCAGCTGAGCTGTGCTCCACAGTTGCCACGTGGAAACACATTTGCCTTCAAAAAGCCAAGGACTGCCTTTTGAAGACCAAAAATACCAGCTGAACTGTTCAAATGAAGCTCTCTGGGTCAGCCCAGTGCAGTCTGCAGACTCAAGCTGCCTTCACAGCCCAGCCCTGAGCTGTAAGGGGAGCACAGCAACTAATAGAGAAACACTGTTCAAAGGGACTGAGACTTTCTGGACTAAAAAAGCCATAAACTGGAGTACATTAGGAAAATAACTCCTGCACTGGTCTTCTATATATATATTTCCCCCCTTTAATCGCCTGTTTTGTCTCCATCAGCAAAGAACTGCTCAGAAATAATTGCTTTAAATGACTCTTTGAAGGCATATCTCTGTTTGCAAGCCTCAAGTTACGTGTTAGACGAGTCCCAAATCTCCACTTCTTAATTTCCAGCACGAATGAACAAACAGAAGGAACATAACTCAGCAATTACTGCTAGCAGGGCAGGGAGAGGTGAGGTACTGACCCTCCTGCTATGAGCAGCAATCAGAGGGAGCTGCTCATCCCACCCAGTTCTGGGTTTCCAGACTGAAGGAATCCAGAAGGGATTTACAGTGACAATGCTGTCTGGGCAGGCAGCTGTACCTCTGAGGGCACCTCTCCACAAACAACAGCCTGGGAGCTCCAAACTCTTGCTCTTCCTTCTCAACACCAGTGGGTATCCAAGCCAAGAACAACCCAGTGGCCCCAGTGCTCAGCTCCAGCCTGGAGAGCAGATACAACCCCACCACACACACCTTACAACACCCACCCTGCTCATTCTGGACGCCAAGTGAAGCTGGTTTAGGTTCTGGAAGTGCTCCTGATGCAGGAATTCACACGCCACAGGCTGAATCCTTCCAGGCCATGAATAAAGATGAGAGCATTTAACACCACAACGGCGTTTTTCCCAGGTAAAGTGGCAGATCAAACACGTTCATTCTCCTTTGTGATGTAGCTTGGCATGTAGCACGGTTACAAAGCACCGAGGGAGAGATCTGAACCACAGCAATTTATTCCCTTCACTGCGGCAGGCAGGAGAATAAACTCCAAGAGTTAAAAAGATTTACCAGAGCAATAATTCCCTTTAAGCACACGCTAGAAGAGGATGCAAAATACAAAGTGGCTCGTTCTAACCTCAGTCGCTGCCTAATAACACGCTGAGAACACATTTCACTGCCCTGCTCTTCCGTGCTGCACAATATTCTGTCAGAAACGCTCTCGGAAAGGCGTCGGGTGGAATTTGTAAGCTTTTCCCATTTCATCTTTGAATATCAACCTGAGACTGGACAGAAGTCTGTCAAAAAAGCCAGGCTGCCAACCCTGGCATCGCTATGGAGAAGTGACAGGATGGAAACAGGTTTAACTGCATCACTTGGGGGTCTCCAAACACCGCCCTTTTAGGTTGGGGTTTCTTTCTTTACATCTCTGAAGCCTGTTTTGTTCTGATGAAATAAATACCCGAGGGTTTGGAAGGTGACCTTGAAGGCTGAGATCTGAAACTCCACAACTAGTCTTTAATTCACCAAGAAGACACCAGTCTGAACTTGGAGTGTGAGCACTGCCCAGATCTGCCCAGTTACACCCAGAGTGCCCTCAACAATCTATGTCCAGAATCCATGAGGGCTGGGGGTCAGGAAGGCAGGGACAGCCTCTCTCCACCCCTGCCTTGGGACAGGATTCCAGTTGGAGAGCAGGGAGTTCCACCTCACCATGAGGAAGAACTTCTGCACTGGGAGGGCTGTGGAGCCTGGAACAGAGTCCCCAGAGAGGCTGTGGAGTCTCCTCTGGAGCCTTTCCAGCCCTGTCTGGATGAGTGACCTGCTCTAGTTCTGTCCTGCTCTGGCAGGGGGTTGGACTCAATGATCTTCAGAGGTCTCTCCCCACCCTCACCACCCTGATTCTGTGATCTTCACATCCATGTTTAATTTATGGAGCTGGCAGTCCGATGGGTCACAGGTCCTGCCAAGCTGTTGGCTGCTCACCCCACAGGCTGGGGCCAAAGGAGCTGGCAGAGCTTCACCAGGCTCCTTGGCAGCTTTCTGATTGATGGCTCACACCATCAACCTGAGGAGACCTAGAAAAACAATCCAATCCAGCCCCTCTGTCAGGCTTCACTGACAGGCTTGGGAATACGGCCAGAGACTTTGCAGTTGATGACAGAGGACATAGGCAAGGAGGTTGAAAGCTTTTGCAAAGAACAAGAGAGCCCCTTTGCTCTAAATACTCATCTGTTGAGTGAATATTCATTCACAAATGTGGAAGTACAGAACTTAAAACAAATTCCTTGCAGTTCAGAGGGTCGATATTGACTTCAAAACCCAGAGAACAGGGGAATGTTTTACAGAATAGGAAAAAAAATTACATTAATTTTTAAATCTGTTCATCAATTACCTGGGAGAACCTCAAAAATGTGCCAGTAATAGCAGCTCTCACTCTCTTTTTTTTTTTTTCACCAGCAAGTACAGCATAGAAGTAAACTGGAAATGTCACATTTTCCTATCAGATATTAGATATTTTTAAATCTCAGTTTCAGGGTCCGAGGAACAAGTTTTCTGAGAAGCAGCTGAGGAACTGATCTCTGCTCTCATGACTTAGTCATTTTGTCTGGCTGTGCCTATCCACAGTACAGAAAAAAAAAAAAGAGAAAAAAGTGAGATTTTTCTGCTGGTAGTTATAAAGTTTTGCAGCTTCTGAGAAGAATGAAATTACTCCGAATTTCTACCACGAAGAGGATAATGAGCAACACAATTCCTACAATGATACGGAGCGCGGGGGAATGATGAAGACCATCCTCAAATCAGCCAAATCACCGCGTCCTTTAACACACAGAGCTCGTTATATACAATTCCAATATTGGCAGGGAAAGTAAACACTTCTCCATCAAACCGAGGAAAGCCAACACACATTTTCAGCTTAGCAGAGAACAAAAAGGAACTTTCAGACACCTCGGAACAAAGCTTTCGTTTGAACAACCCCATCTCCTGCTTCGGACAACTTGATTAGCTTCAAACCACCGCTCAACTCTGCCCTTTGGCTCCCCAGTCACCGTGCCACTTAGCACGGAGAATAATAACGAGCAACTTAATGGAGCAGCATTTCTCTGCCTGCCAGTCTCCGGGGAAGAGTAATCATCTCTGTACTGCCATTGCTAATGCAAAGCAGCACCGCTAATCCGCTGGGACTGCGGCTGCAACACGCGGGGAGATTGTTTTGCTGTTGCCCACTCTTTCTTCTTTCCCTTTCCCAACTCCGTGTCTCTCCCCTGGAAGGCTCCGAGGCATCATTAAGCCCAGGGTGGACAAAACATGAAACGATTTGGCTGGTGGAGAAACACAACCCCATTTCTCCGCTATAAACCCTTTCCGAAGGTCAGCCGCGGCCTGCACGCGGCCTGCCGAGGCCTACGATTAAATTGCCTGTTGGATTATCAGGGTTGATTTACAGATGGAATTCTGAGCCATGAAAGTGTGAATAAAGGTTCTACCCGGCTCATGCTGCCCACAAATATTTGTTAATATGGGCAAATAAATAGATATTCTGATGTTTGGAAGCTGCAAGAAATGAAGTGATAAAACAAACAAGCAGGGTTTTGGTAATGACACATAAACAGCACTGATTGTTTAGTTTCTAACAGCCAAGATCTAAGCTCTGATGTTTTTGTTTTCAACCAAAATATTGAGTACACACATCTTATGGTGTTTATTCCACTACAGATGAAGAACACAGCTGCTTTCAACTTGCGTTAAAAAGTTTCATTCATAAAATGGATTGGGTTGGGAGGGACCTTTCAAAGTCACTGCACTGAGCAGGGACATCTGAACCAGAGCAGGGTGCTCAGAATCCTGTCCAGCCTGGCCTGGAAATTTGAGTTTTTTACCACCAAACTGGGCAACTCACCACCCTCACAGTTAAGGATTTATTCCTACAATCTGATCTAAATCTTCCTCTCTGTTTCAAACTGTTATCCTTGTCCTATCACTACTCTTTATCCCTGATAAAGAGCCCTTCCCCATCTTTCTGTAGCCCTTCTCTGAGTATTGGAACGTTGCTCTAAGCTGTACATGACACCTTCTGTTCTGCCCAGTAAGACCATCTATTAAAAAGAGATGCAAAGTTAAGGGGGAAAAAGAAGGAAAAAACCCCACCCCAATGACCAATTTCTCTCTCCTTTCTTCCAAATCCCCATTTCCCTCAAAATCAGGACTCAGTTAAACCCTCACAAATTCAAACTCAGGCTTAGCCACAGAGTTGGTATCGATCAACCTGACTCGTACTGAGCAATCAAAGAGCCTGATCATCAGGAACAAACCTGTTGACCCAGAAGAATTTGCACCAGTTCCCCCATGAATTTGAGTCCTCTAATCTGTCTGGTAACACTAACAAAAGGTGTCAGCCCGAGCGAGGCAGCCAGAGGAGGAGGGAAGGCTCACAAAGGAAGAAAGCAGAGCTCAGAAGAGCAGAGAGAGAAAGGCTTTGCAGCTGGGAAGGAGCAGATGACATTCAAGAGGGTCACTGTGCACAGAAAATGAACCAGGAGATTGAAAGGTTTTGGTGGAAGTGCCGACTTTGAACACGTCCCTTGATCTATTTGTCTTCACTGATACCTTTTCTTCACAAGCCCCAAACACCAAACAGCTGAAGGATAAGCAGCATCTAGCAGCTGAAAACGAAGGAGCTGTGCATTTGAAAGGGGCATCAAATGTTTCTTCTCCCGTGAGCCTCTGATTTGCAGGGATATTAACTTGTTTCCATTCTCTTTCCGTCAGGAATAGCAGGCACGAGGTACAAAGCCAGCCTGGTTTAAACCTCTTCTCTTGAACTCAACCACATTCCTTACTCATTAGAATGCAACTCAGAACCTGATCCAAAGCTCAGCCTCTTCTACTCCCCCAGGCCAAATCCTCCGCTGGTTTCAATCTGTTTAATACCGTGGAAGTACATTTATTTTAACTAAATGAGGATCTGACTCCCAAGTTCATTCTACTGTGAGGTAGTAAATACGAGGCAATACTGAAATCATAATTCATTCAAACAGTAGCCAAAGGCAACTCTGGACATCAAAACTTGTTTTAAATTAGGAAGACACGGCCCTGGGTTAATTACCAGCGTTAAGGGATCTTTTAGCATCACGTGGACAATGCCACCAAAGATGTTTCAAGCTTGTGTTTCTGGTGTGTCATGCAGTGCTCCCATCTAGGGATGGAAACATAGATGGAAAATCTGGATTTCCCAGGCAAAAAAGCAAAACTGTTACTGGTAAAACCAATCACAGGAGAAAAAAAAATAAATTAAAAAGAGTTATTTTCCTACTGGGCCTGAAATACAATTTCTTCTTTCTTACACTCCCCAGCATCACCACTGAAATGTCTTGCACTGGTTCTTGCATCACATTATTTCATATTAATGGGGTGATTCATATGCCTATCATCACAATTTCACTCTCTTCTCACCACACTCAAGTGCACCAATAAAAGCCATGAAAGGACAACGCTGAAACAAGGGCCAGGATCACCAGTTTAGACCAGTTAAAATCAGCTCCTCTTAATGCACGTTGGGAACTGCCACTGGTAGCTGCACTCACACATCTCCAGAAGCATTTGACTCAGCTCCCTTCTAACACCCACAGATTGGGAAGTGTTTTATACCAAGAAATAGGTTTTGAAATGAAATTTCCCCAAGCAAGCAAAAATATTTCGGAAAATAAAGTTATATAAAATCAATAGCAAGCAATTAATTTTCTTCTCTAGATGGCAGCTTATTTAGTTCCTATCAATCATCACGGGGGGGGAAGGTGTAAGCAAGATGCATGGAGGAGCTTGGGAGATTGATTTCAAAGCTGGAAAGCACTCAGAGGTCCCATGGCATATTATAAAGCACAATATTACCCAAGAAAGCATCAGCTCTGAACGATTCCAATTGAAACTTAAACACAGAGGTAAAAAAGCATGAAAATACTTCATTTAGGGAGAGATCAGAAGACCCAGCAATGGGTGACTCAGTGAAAAATCCGTGTAACTAAAGAGGGGTTGGTGTCTGGATAAAAGAGCAATTCAACTGCCCATTTCTTCTCTTTGACCTGCCACACCTGGCTCACCCTCCCCATCCACAAAATCTGGTTTGTAGAGAGCTCCTGGCCCTTGATCTGTAGTAAAAAAGTATTAAATTTGGTGATTTTTACACCTGTTTTCACACAGGGACACTGCAAAATGCTCAGACGCCTCACCGATCAGGAGACTGGGAAGGTTTTCTAGCAAATACCAGGGGGGTTTAAGGATTATTTGTTCTGCTGACAGAAATACTCATCAAATATCTCTTCAAAGCCTAGCAAATGTGTGCATACAAGAATCTGCACAAAGTGACACAATTCCCACACCAAACACTTCTCATTGCCACGCTGAGCCTGCATGTGGAGTCAACCAGTGACTCGAGGTGCTCACAAATCACCTTTGGAATGTTACTCTGGGATCAGATTTTTACTCCATGTTTTTGTTTTCATTAGAAAGATCCATTTTCTCCCTGACAAGCTGATGTTTTGCTCAAAACAAACGCACTTTAACCAACATTAGCATTTTAACCAACTGGAAATTCAATCAACATGCCTCCTTTTTTCACCACTGCTACTTCTCTGTCTCCAGTTTCTCCATCCTCCATGACATGGTGAGATGAGACCCCAACAGATCCTCCAAGGCAGAAAGTTTTAGCATCTTATTGACTCCACTGCCAGCATCAGGAGGATGCCTGGACTCTGATGTCCTCCTGTCCTGAAAGGGTCCCTTTGAAAGATTAAGCCAAGCTCTTTTTTCTCTTCTGTTCCAGCCCAGGATGATTCCCCCTAACTGAAAATATCCTCTGCCTTGGACTGGGCTGGAAAGTATTGCTGAAAAACTAAGAGACACCAAAGTTACTGAACAGGGGCAGCTGGGGACAGATGTGTTTGCTCCTGGTGGGGATGGGAAATGGCAAACTCCAGGAGTTAATTTGCCAGACCCATGATTACAAAAAAAACCCCATCTTCTTTTTAAAGCACAGGATGTGCTGGATTATTGACAGCTTTAAAAGCATATCAAAATGGGAGTACAAACCACTCCACTACCATTTGACCATTTTATTCTGTTATCCATGTTTTTACTTTTCAAATGCTTGCCTAAGAAACAGGCAGAAGAGTCTCCAGACAGGTTGTTATTACTTTTATGCCCAAAATACGACTGCTTAGACTACACCAACAGTAGCTGAATGGTGAGGTTTTAAATACTATTTGCAGTCTTTTACATGATTTTTCATTTCTTTTTGTTGATTTGTTTGTTTTTCTGAAGACCCTGGGGATATTGAAAAGCCATGGTGCTGAGGGACATGGTTCAGTGCTGGGATTGGCAGTGTTGGGTGAATATCTGGACTCAATGACCATAAAGATCTTTTTCAACCCCCCAAAATTCTCTGATTCCATAACCTGCCAGACACCTTGTGTGATTTTGCCCTTTCAATCCTCCCCAGCTCCACCACCTTTGTGCCCACTCACAACTGCCACCGCCCTGCACCACCTTGGGACAGAAAATCCAAGCACCTTTTGAGAGGTTTCAAATCCAAAGCCCAAAAAAAAAAGCTTGCCCTGGACTGGATTTTGCTAGCCAGGAAAGAAGAGCAGCTACCCCAAGAGCTGGCAAATCCCTCACTGCTGGGGCACCAGCTCCCTGCCAACTCTCACCCTCCACCCCTCTGATGTGATGCTTCGGTTTGAGCTCCTGTGGCTCCACACCCCTCCCTGCTGCTCTGATTCCATCCAGATCCCCGTGCTAAGCACGTTGTTAAGCACTGTAATTCTTCCTTTATTAGATTCAGGTATCTAAATGGCATCCCAGGGAGCACTGTGAATTCTGATCATTATTTCTCGACTCGAGCTGCGTTCCTCTGCCTGCTGAGCCCGTTGATCACCACCTTACCCCACGCCCCTCTGGGACCCATTATTTATCTTATTACCTTTTACAGTGTGGAGTAAATAAATAGCACGAAAATGCTGAATTTCTGCACGGGAATGGGCTGCACTCACGGGCTGAAGCCTGTTCTTAAATCAAGGCAAGGCTGCTAATAGGCACTCGATGAGGATGTGCAAAGCATCTGTTTGAATAGGGCTGTAATAAAGCAAGAGTGGAAGCAACTAATGATGACATTCCACGTGTGTGGAGAGGGATGGGGACACTTTCAGATCTCCACTGCCTCAGATCACCTCTAGCACACACAGCCCAAGAGGGCTGGATTAATTATTTTGGTGTCATCTCGAAGAAATTCATTTCAGGCATTATTAGAGCAGGCACATTCAGCAATGAGTGAAAAAAAAAACCACCCTGGGAGGAAAACCAGGCAGGGAAAACACCCATTCCCACCCCAAAGCACTTTAATGACCATTAGGCAGTTAGCTGCCCAGGAGTTGCAGCAGAGGCAGGTAGGACAGGGCACAATCCTGTTGGAGCAGAGGGTGCAAAGCTCTCCTGTGCTAAAGGTGCAGCTGGCAGCAGTGGGAGATCTGTGCCTGAGACCTGGGAGGAGGAGGATCCCTTTAATTATTTATTTTTAATTAAAGCAACTGACTGAGGTCAAGTGTGTGCATTGCTTAAAATTTCTATTCATGAATTAGAATTTCTAGTCATGAAATCGAATTTTTATTTATGAATTAGGATTTCCATTCGTGAATCAAAATCTCCATTTGTCAATTAAAATGTCTGTTTGTGAATTAAAATTTCCACTCGTGATAAAATTTCTATTAGTGAATTAAAATTTCTATTCGTGAATTAAAATTTCTATTCGTGAATTAAAATCTCCATTTTTGAATTAAAATTTCTATTAATGAATTAAGATTTCTAATCATGAATTAAAATTTCTATTCATTGATTAAAATTAAACTCAGGTTTCTCCAAACTATCCAAACAATAACTGGGAGAGGTCTCCTTTAACTATTCTTCTATCAGGCAAGTTAATTCTATCAGGCAAGTAATTCTACCAGGGCAGAATTTACCCCCAGAAGGGACAATTTCAAGCTCTACATACTGTGCATGAAAACATCACACAGTTATTCTTCTTTCAAGCCTATATAACATTATATTAT